>JAQIXP010000022.1:0-49185 GCA_034700285.1 Proteroiulus fuscus | reverse complement strand
TACGTTGTATCATTTCAATGGACTGTACATGGGTTATCTTGTATGGATTCCAAACTGGAGCACAGTATTCTAAAATGTCGAATGTCTAATTTCTGATATTTTTTTGCCAATTAGCTCATCTGGAGATTCAAGCGAGACCTAACAAAAGATAATCGCTTCAATGAAGCTGCGAGACAAGTTTGTGGCAATGACATTGATAAAGTAGGATAATTAAGTCTTTTGATGCATCGTATTTGTTTTGTGACGTAGCTAAACATACCGATTACACTTTTTGGCTGATTTTATTTAAGTTTCCCGATTGTAAACCTTTGGGGGAAGAACCCGGTCATCTTTTGTCTTGTCTAATGAGTTCACAAGAAAACATTACGAATCCCCAGTGCAAGCAATTTCTCACAAAAATGGGAAGCATTATTTTTTCCGATTATCGACTCATCTATAAATTTACGGATGCCTGTACCAAGGACATCGACAAGTTTCAGTGTGGACGCTTGGAAGCAAAAGATGTGAGTAACTCATCACTTGGCCTGAGGTCCTACGTATCAAAACGTGGAATGAATTGGGATTTTGTCTTGCTTTTATCTAGAATACTCCTCATAGCCAAGCTACGACGATCGAATGTCTTTCTAAGAGCCCCAAGGAACTGTCTGCCGAATGTCAGAAAGAAATACTGCGAATCGCCGAAATTCAGTCGGAAGACTTTCACATGGACAGGCCGTTATTTTTCGCCTGCAGGGAAGACAGAGACAGGTTTTGTGAAAAGATTCAAGCAGGCGATGGAAAAGTGTATAAGTGTCTCATGAATCATAAAATGCATAAGGACATGAGTCAAGAGGTGAGAAGTTTGTTTTCGATTCATTTTAGCATGCTGCTATTGGCTCAAAAAGTAGGTCTACATTTTTCCGTTTTATGTATATTTTAGTGCCGGAATAAGTTAACTCAGAGACAGACCCTAATCGGTTTGGATTATAAAGTGAGCCGAGGATTGGCCAAATCGTGCCGCGAAGATATCAGGGCCTACAGATGTAGAGATGAAACTTCGAAAAATCGTGATATGAGATTAGCACAGATTCTTTTGTGCTTGGAAAATGCACTTCATAAAGGCATGTTCAGTTCTCATCATTATATCGATGTGGACCGCTGACGAGTAATTCATGACTCGTAATGCAATTTTTCAGGATATCCCATTGAAGGTGGATGCCAGGCGGAAATGTTGGACCACAGGCGCAGTTTAATGGAGGATTATCAACTCAACCCGGCCGTCGTTAAAGCTTGCCAAGACGATATTACTAAATTTTGCAACGAAAGGCTAGAGGGAAATGGACGTACCATTCATTGTCTCATGGAACACGCGCGACCCTCCACCAGGAAGAAGAAGCGCATCTCGGAAACTTGCAAAAGAGAGGTACGAATGTTTTTTTGATAATTAGTATCCAAACTTTGTTTTGAAACTGATGCGAGACGTTGTTTTATGCATTCTTAGTTGGAAGTGTTGGTTCACGAGAGCGATGTCGGGGAGGATTGGAGGGTCGACCCAGTGTTGACGGAGGCGTGTCAGTCGGTGGTCGATGTGGCCTGCAAAGATTTCAAAGCGGGAGAAGGACGTATTCTTTCTTGCCTGATGGACAAAGTGGGATCGGATCACATGACCGACGAATGCGAAGAGAAGTTGCTGCAAATTCAGTATTTCATAGCCAGAGATTATAGGTAGGTTTTTCTTCCGCCGTTCACTTACCTATGTTTACTTGAACCTTGTTTTTTTACGCTTTAGACTGGATCCTAAATTGTACCATCATTGCAACGAAGATGCCAAGCTCTTTTGCAATGCTGGTGAAAATTGGGCCGATGATCCTCTGCAGATGGGACCGAAGCGAGGTCCCCTGCTTCCATGTCTGTTTCGTTATGCCGACCTCCCAGCAGATAAGCAAAAGGTTGTGATTGCATTAGGCATGCTTTGATCTTTTTTTTGTTGTTGATGTGACCTGACAAACTAGCTTACTCTAAGTTGGCTCGGATGCTGGGATGTATTTTTAGCTTTCTGTGAATTGCGTTCAGGAAGTGAAACGAGTCATGAGACAAAGAGCCAACAATGTGGATCTACATCCCGAGATCGAACTCGCTTGCATCGATGATCTGGCCGATAGCTGTTTGGAAAAAGTCAAAAAAGGCGAGGTGGGTAGCAGCATCGATCGGCACCTCGAGTATTTTTCCTGTTAATTTGTAGTAAATGTTAGATCACCGATTCTAATTTCCACTTTTTTTTCCCCCTAGGAAATCGTTTGTTTACAAGACAATTTGGAGAGTCTCTCACCCTTGTGTCAACAGGCCATTGGAAATTACACCGAGGAGGAAGCGGAACACATGGAACTAAACGTCCAAGTGTACAAAGCGTGCGAACCTCTATTTAAACAATTTTGTGAGGTACGCGTTTATTATTTCCTAAATCTCGGTACTCTCCGGGCAAGTATTTTAGCAATGTATCAATTGACTTTGCAGGATATAATTGCTGACGACGTCGATCAAGGGGATCTTATGCAGTGCTTAATTCGACACAAAAACGATTATAACATGCATAAACACGAGAAGTGTCACGTGGCTCTGCAACATTTTCAATTGGTGATTCCAATATTTTATCGACGAAGGTGGCATTAGCCGTTAATTGAACGTTGGGTTGAAGGTGAAAAGTTATACAACTATCTTCTTTTTTTATGTTATAGATATCTTTGAAAGATTTTCGATTCAGTTTTAAATTCAAGGAAGCCTGTAGGAAGGATGTTGTGGACTTTTGTAAAAATGTCCGAACCAAGTATGCAACCGTTTTGCTTTCACGATGCAGAAAAATGTCTGCTTTCGTCTAATCGTCCTCATTCGACGCTTTAGGTCGGACGTCATATCCTGTCTTAGCGAAACCGTCCGTAATGATACTCTAGACGAGAAGAAGCCGAGAGTGTCCAAAGAATGCAGGCAGCAGCTGCGGGTCGAACTGTTACAGAGGGTATACCTATCGTGTTGACTGTTAATTTGGTCACATTTCAAGAAAATCACGCAAAGATTTCTCATTTTAGAATGAAGATATAGAATTGGCACCTAAGTTAAAAGAAGCCTGCGGTGACGATAGGGTCAAGTATTGCAACGGGGTAACATCTGGAAACGCACAGGTTGATTTTTTTCCCTAGTTTTTTTTTTTAATTTGCTAGAAAATCGATGTCCGTTGCTAATGCGATGCTGCCACATTTAGGTGCTGGAATGTTTGAAATCGAAGCAAAAGCTCTTATCGGAGAAATGCTATCTGAAGATCTTCAATCGGCAACAAGAGGAAATGCAGGACAACAGCATTGATTATGCACTGACCAGCGCATGCCGAAGCATGATTAAACTATTCTGTATCGAGAATCCCGTTGCCGCCTTAGATTGCTTAAAGGTACCCGCCGTGAAGTTATGATAGTCCCCAGCTGCCATATTCGATGCTTTCCGTCCCTAAATAGTACTTACTCGCCACGTTCAAAATACCATCGTTTCTTGCCAGGAGAGGAAGGACGATCGTGATTTCGATCCCAAGTGCCGTGCGTTGGTTCTGAAGAGAATGGCCCAACAGAACATCGACTATCGTTTAAATCCACGACTGCGAAAGAGCTGCACTCCCGATATCAACAAATTTTGCGTCGGAGTGCTGCATCACAGAGGCGATCATGGCTACGAGGGTAAGGTCATCGAATGCCTCAAAGAACAGTTTCAGGTGCATAGGCTCAGGAAAAGTTGCGAAGACGAAATAAGTCGTATCGTCCAAGAGGCCCAGTTGGATTACAGACAAGACCCGATTCTGGCCGAAGCTTGCAAGGACGAGGTAAAAATGCACGGGGCATCCGAGAATCGTTCCATATCGAAATTGCACCGTGCCTGGCGCTGAGGAGACTTCGTCTTTCGTTACAGATTGCAAATCTTTGCTCGGACGGAGAATTATTAGATGCAGATGGAAGGGGACAGGTGGAAGAATGCCTGAAGCTTAATTTTCAAAAAAGTAAAATTAAAAATCTGCAATGCCACAGGGTAGGCCAACTCATTTCTTAAAGAGTTCAGTAGCTCATCTTTTAAGAGACAGATTACGATAGTCACTTTTGTTTTTTCAGCAATTGGCTAAATTAATTCAAGAAGGTTCGGCCGATATCCACGCGGATCCCATCTTATTCAAAGCGTGCATTTTCGACATTCATCACTTCTGTGGAGAAATACCCCCTGGGGAAGGAAAACGTAAGAATTTCATCCAAATTAGTGCTACATTGCACCGGAACGAATGAGTGCTGAATTGACCAGATTATTTTGCACGCAAAGAAATGAAGTGCCTATTGGATTTGGTCAAGACGAAGGCCGAACAGCTACTGAAGGAAGAGTGCCGGACTATGCTTCACGAACGGATAGAATTGTATAATTATGCAGTTAAGGTAGGCTAGTTTTAATAAATGGGAATTGTACCAAAGTACTTTCCTTAGTTTATTTTTTCTTCTCAAATCTGAGCAAACTACTTTAAACTCTTGTAGGCTGCTCCTCCTGAAGACGTCTTGGCCATCGTTGACCAAGTGGCAGTATCACCATCTCGTAATTACTTCATCATTGTAGGATTAGCCATCATAGGGACCATATTTATTGGAGGTTTGTTCTGCGGGAGGATTACTAAAAGGGTTCACTATGATAGCAAGAGAAAATGAGATTCAGCATCCCTCGAACCACGGGCTGGCATCGAGATCATTCAACTTTTTAAGTGCATCGCAGGGCGTTAACCACCATGAATACCATTTTCTAATCTTTATCGTTCCCCTAGAGTCCCACCTTAAAAGCAGTGGTTGTTACATTCCCTTTTTGGCGAATGCCAGCAACTGAAATTTCATATTGTGGGACGGAATGTGAATGCTGGTAGTGGGTGTAATGTGCACGTCTACTGGCTAAGTTTCGGTTGAGCCCAAGGAAGCCCACATGCACAATTATTTTTGGAGGCTGGGCTTACAATTGTTAGTGACTAATCTTTAGCTGGCTGGATTTCCCAATTTTTTTTGTCTTTGGGCAGCTAAATGTCCATCCTTTTTAAGCTTCATTCCCGTACACAAGTTTTATGGAACCAAAGTCACAATTCTTGGAGAAAAAAATTATAAGGACAAAGGAATGTAAATGTACAAGAGGCAGCGAAGGCTAGCAAGGCTGTTCTTTTTGAAACCTGACAGTATCAGAAATTAACACTTTCTAATATTTACAATTTTTTGTCTTTGCATTATTTTCAATGTTGACTTAGACCGTGATTACAAAAGGCAGGGGTTTTTTTTTTTTGGGGGGGGGGGAGGGGTATGGGGTCCCGTACCACCTCCTCCTTTCAACCCTGCGCTAATGGTATAGCGAAGAAAAATTTATCTTGTAGAATAATGCTGGCTCTCAGTCATTTCTCCTTGAATTTGCTTGAAATCTATTTCGGTAAATTTTTAATTTTCTCCCCTTTTCAATTTGTCATGGATACATAGATCCACACCTGATTGCCCAGCAAAAAATGCATGTTAAGTTTTTTTTAAAAAAAAAATAAGTTCCCAACCCATAGTTTTCAGCTCATCTGTACATTTTTTTGACAAAAAATTGTGACTGCCCTTTTGCGAGTTTCACTACTTTGTGTGAGGGTGTGAACGGGACTGATGCTGGAAAGGGGACCCGTAAACATATAGAAATATGCCAAATGTTAATGCCATATTCTTGCACGTGCAAATATTGTAGCCCACGTCGATTTTTAATATGTAATTATGCATCAGTCATTTATATACGTTTAATGTGATAAAAGAGGAATTGATTTATTATGTACATAATTTCATTGTTTCAACTCTTTTCTTGCACTGTGTAACAGAACAACGTTTCTGCTACAAAATCTGGGTCTTCGTTCAGGCATCAGGTGATAACTATTTGTCCGATTACTCAAAATTAAATCCTTTCTTTTTTAAGTCTGATTGGGCTTCTTCAATGTCCTGTAAGAAAATAAATCATTTTTTGTTTGTCATAACTGCAGCATATCCTGCATCGATGTGTCGGAAGAATCTGCTATAAGAGGGCTAATGTCAATTACCAGTTTTAACGCTTGTGTGGCACCGTCATCACTTCGAATGCAGTACACGTTGTAGCCAACAGTGGCCAAGGAATAGCACTAGAAGTAATATCAATTTATAAAAACAAATTTTCAGATACAAGTTACTCATTTATATTTCGCTTGGAGGGGCTTTGGAAAGCTGCAAAAACTTGGGAAGAGAACCCAGGTTTCCTGAGTGCCAGGTGCAAGTGCTAACCACGCAGCTAGGAATATCATCAAAGGTTACTAACTTTAGAACTTATCTGCTGCAGTAAAAGGATCTATGGGAGGGGGAAGCTACCCCATGGCCCTTGGGAGTATTTGGGGACCATACCAGAGGGGGGAAGATTGGACCAGAACTGGGGGAGGTTTTTTGTTAATCAGAGGGAGAGAAAGCAAAAACCAGAAGGGATTTTCCCCCGTCAAATTCCACCCTCTCCCACTTTCTTGGCTACACCCTTGATATAGACTCCAGTAGGGTATTCATTGAATTAGGATAGTTGTATTTATATTGAAGAGACAGATGGAGCTAATGCGGTCAATTTATTGTGTAGACTAATATTTGAATGGTTCCAAATATACCTTTCTTGAATCATTGTACTATCAAGGATATTTAATGGAGAAACAATAAAATACTCGCATATATGTATATGCAGATATTTTTAGCCCACTAAGGTGTGGGCTTCTAAACATGAGTCAAACAAGGATATGCAGCGTGGTGGCCTTATCAATACTCACACCAAATGTTATAAGCAAATAGGCAGGTAACTGAAAAGTAAACGCAATGAAACATTTATTTACTTATGTTTTTGAAGTAGTAAATTTGACAGAACATTTGGTTTTGACACATTTTCAGAAATACTTACAGCTATTAAAACATTCCACCATACAATTGGTAGGGCTATGGGTATGATTTCAAAGACTAAACTGGCCCAAATTGTTCCAATAACAGCTACTGGAAACAATATTTCAGTCAAACGTGTCATATTCTTATAAAAAAAGCAACTTAAATCTAAGATTTGTCATCAAAGGTCGAAATGTCTGAATCGTGCAGGTCATTTTATGACGTCATCGTCACGTGCTGAACTTGGTAGACGACGTCATAGTTGATGGCGGGTGTGTCATCGGGGTTTGTTTGTGCTACGTTTTATTACTTTTTGAACTGTAGTTGATTACTTTCATTTTTAAGAAAGGACGTTTAATAGAAGCAGAATCGTTATCGATATAGGATTGGATTTATTTCGGCAAATCAGATAACATAACTAGTACAAAACAAAGAGATGTCTTACGGCAATTACAATCCCTATGGGCCCAATCCAGTGGATCCAAACAGGGAATTTTTATGGGGTATTTTTCAAAGGTAGGCCTCCCTTAAGTTTTGTTTGTTCTGATTTTATTATAATACTGGTATTTAAAAATATCGTACATGTACTCACAGGGTTGACCGTGATCGCAGTGGAGCAATTTCTGGAAAAGAGCTTCAAGAGGCACTCTCAAATGGTAAGCTATACATGTATAACGTCATACCTGTTGATGATATTTCAAAACTTCAAATAACCTAATGGTATCCAGTAGTATTAAAATAGTGCTGGTTACAGGTACCCGATAGTTGTTTTATTAAATACCCTACTATTCCAATTTCCCCTAATTCCAAGGCTAACAAGCCTAATTAATTTTGAGTACCAGTAGTATAAAAAATACAGAAGCCAAACATTCTTAAAATAAGCAAAAACAAAAAAAATTTAATGATGAAATAAATAAACACTTTTTGGCGCTTCATTTAATTGCAGGAACGTGGACCCCCTTCAATCCGGAAACAGTTCGTCTGATGATTGGGATGTTTGATAAGAAAAATTCAGGCACGATCAATTTTGAAGAGTTTGGAGCCTTGTGGAAATACGTCTCCGACTGGCAAGGATGCTTTAGAAGTTTCGATCGCGACAACTCTGGGAATATCGATAAACAGGAATTAAAAACGGCTTTGACGAATTTCGGTAAGTGGTTTACGGTTCGTCTTTCGAAGAAAAATTTAAATTTTCTTTAATCAACCGATGCCTTTAGGATACCGACTTTCGGATCCATTTTACGATTTGATGGTACGAAAATTTGACCGGCTTGGACGTGGTGTCGTCAACTTCGATGATTTCATTCAATGTTGCATCGTCCTCCAAGTATGTCGTCTCTCGGGTGCTCACATTTTATGCAAGCATTACATAATTGTCATTTATACCATTATATCTCCTATTCCAGACTCTCACCGCATCCTTCCGACAACACGACACCGACCAAGATGGCGTCATCCACGTTGGCTATGAACAATTTCTCACCATGGTATTCAGTCTCAAGATGTAAGTGGACATAATTATGCTAGTTTTTTTTAATTGCATCGTCTTCTATAAAAAATTGAGGAGAATTTGCTCATTTGAAACTACAGTTTTCTTCTTTATCTTGATTGCTTTTTTGCCAAACTAACCTGAATCGTTATTTTATAAAATTTATTAAAGTAGTTTGTTATGATATTAAACTATTCTTAATATTTGCATGTGTATTAATATGTTGTAAGTCTGCATGCCCATATATACTAAATCCCGTATTCACCATTCATTGACTGCTATGCGGTTTTTACCGAACACGTAGGTGGCGAAAATGAGGAATGCTTTAATAATGATCATTACACCTTATAAAAAGTTACAATTATGCCATCTGCGTACAGTTTCAAAAACCTGGATGAAATTCCTATGAATTGCTTGATCGGAATATAATTTTGCACGTTCTAACCTTATTTTGAAATATATGACTGTTTGTATGCATGGATTAATGACTATTTTCTCATTATATTAAAGGAGAAATCATCCTAAAAACTTTTTAATGACGGATCATATAGTGATACATTTAAAAGAAAAGAAAAATAATTAAAATTTTTTTTCAAAAGAATGACGTCATCAGGCAGCACTTATCCATTAATTATGCAAGCTAGACTTCATGCACCTTTCAGTTTGATTGTCCCATACCAGTTTGGGCTAATCAGATTTAAATGCAGTTCAAATGCACGCTTGAAGTATCTACCTCATGACGAGATTTATAGCTCTGCAGCAAACTCTATTTTGTGTATATCAAATAGCCTACCAGACAGAAAATAGTGGACAAATTTAGGAAATGCAGTTTTCTCACTATGTTGTCTGTTAGTGAAAGATTTTTAGGGTGATCTAGCTTTCCCTTTAACTGAATTTAAAAATGTTTATATGATATTATAATGGGAAAACTCATTTTAGCCACTTGTAGGAAAATATGGTAACAATGGGCTATTCTGGAAGTGGTTTTCATGGATTTGGCCGAACGCCGAAGAAATTGTTATCTCGAGCTAGTCAAAAGCTTATCCGCTTTTCCTGCGAATACTATTGCCATCCGTGTTTATTCAAAGTTTCTTGTTTGAAATTGTTATTTAAACATGTTTGAAGTAAAATTATGTGCTATATCTAACCTTGGAAACGACGTCAATGCCCGAGGTAAAGCTAATATCAAATTTTTCGTTTTGTCTCCAGTAGCCTACCACTTTCTACCCATAGAATGTTTAATTCAAAAATTGTTATTCATTCAGAAATATTTGCTAAATTTTAAATAAAATGCCATAATAAAGACGCAAGAATTATAATTGAGGTTTGCAGCTATAAGAGGTCAATATATATTAGGGTTTTAGAATATAACCAGGTTTTTGCATAGTTCTATACTCTAGATTGTACATGCCCTAACCCACGGTGTAGAAAAGATTCTTCTACACCGTGGCCTAACATGACATTGTTTATGAAATTGTGAGTCCTGTATAATTGGTATGAATTTCAATAGTTGAAGTTAATCCAATTTTGCCGCCATTTTTTATAAGCATAAATAACAGAGATATTGGCGCTTCATCTTTCATCAACAGTTTTCACTCTTTTGTTGTTTGTTTGCTCCCCGCGTGTGTGCATTATATTTGCTCAATCGTTTCTTCAATCAATTTCTACTTGGAAGTTTTTGTATTGTTTTTAATCTGTTTGTATTAATTCACAAAAGTTTAATAAGTGCGGTATTTAATTTGCAAGTCGTTGTAATGGTCTCTGGCCACGTGGATAAGTTTATGAGGGCATGTCAAGAAGGAAACTTAATGCAAGTGCAACTGTCAGGTAGGGTATACCTTTTATATTTCTTAAAAGTTATGGGAAATTATGTAAATATTCGTGTATAAAGTGTGGGCTTGCCCCATATATTAATATATACTTATGGAATATGATAAGGTGTAAGTATATAGGTAGTATACCTACTCCAAAATAATTTCAGTAAAATTGGTATTATATTCGGATAGATATTAAGGTACCTCAGGCATAGCTTCGTGTGATGCCAGTTTTTGAGGGTCTGATGTGCCTGTCCCAAATGCAGGCACCCTTAGGTTTAACTGCACTGGCGGCTGCAGCGGGGGTTCAGCTGTACCCCCTGTTTAATCACTTGGGGGGCGTCAAATTGTGAAATCCGGTGGGTAGGGTGACCCTGGTTGGGATCATTGGGCGCCCACTGGCTTGCAGTACCCCCTGTTCAAAAAACCTAGATCCGCCAGTGGGTTTAAGTCTAGGTCTAATGATCATTCTGGCAACTTACATGGGTCTCACGGTCTCTTGACTGGGATAAACTTGTTACAAGGATTGGGGAACTGAGCGATTGAGGTCATCTATGCTGAAAATAAGCACTTGACAATCAATAGATTGAAAAATGTTATCTGTATAGAGAGGATATCTATGAGGACAGCAAAGGCAGTGAGATTGATAGCCTATGTAGTAATACGTGTAATAACGTAGGCTATGGCAGTGACCTGCTTTTCAAATCTAGGGCTGGTTCTTTGGAGACCAGCCCACGGAGTAAACATTGGTGCGGCCTGCCAGAATCGTGCCCACTCTGTGGAGCACTCAGGAGGATCTTGAACATGTCTTGCTTCACGTACTGTACGGCATTGGGACCCAATGCCGTGGGGTATCCGCATATGTAGGGTGGAAAGCCCGCTTGTTGACTTGAGGGGCGGATACAGGATTTTGCTAAGGAGGATGGGGGGGGGGGGGGTTGCGGCCATTTCTTCTGCCTATACTGGACAGCAAAATTTGCTGGCTAAGGGGGGAGGGGCAATTGCCTCCCCCCCCTGTATCCGCCCTTGGTTGACTTGGTGGTAATACTACCAGGCACCTGCCAGTTTGGTGCCCATTTGAGTAGCAGTATAGGAGGAAATGTCTCTTCATGGGCTCATTAGCAAGCCTACCCCCCCCCCTCCGTTTGAAAGGAGTTAACTATAGCGTATAGTATCATGTCAAAACAAAAGCGCGCAAGTATTTAAAAAAAATAAGATTTACCGCTGTTTAACATAGTGGCCTATTTTTAGTAATTTTACTGAATTATTTAGTTTTATTTACTATAAATTGATGGCTTAGCTTGGATTTCCAAGATTTCTTATCTGCATGACAAATCTTAGGTTATAATAGCCTGTACCGTATTTTTTTGTCGGCTTTTTGAAAATGTGCTAAATTTTGGCAGTGTACTGGCAAACGATTATTCCAGTCCACGTGCCTACGTCTAGCTTATTGTCAGATACAACCTGCTTTGTTATTAGACTGCTTGGCCTACAACTTCAAAGACGATGATGAAAACACAGGGTTGCACGTGGCTGCAGCCAATGGCCACGACTCTGTTGTTGCATTTTTGTTGGAAAGAGGTGCCTCGGCGAATAAGGCCAACCATTATGGATGGACGCCCCTGATGCAAGCGGCTAGACACGGACACACTGCCGTTATGAAACTGCTGATTAGAAATAAGGCGTGTGTCAATGCAACCAGTAAATTAGGTAGATTTAAGTGGTTTTCAATCAGCTGCATTGCCATGCATGTTGTTAAAAAGTGCTTCAGTCGATCTGTTCTGACCTGCGTTAATCCTCCCCATCGATAGGAGTGAGTGCCTTGTTCTGTGCAGTAAGGAGCGGCACATTGTCTTCCGTGAAACTTCTTTTTGAGTGTGGTGCCTCGTCTTCTGTTTTGGCTTCGGAATTGACTCCATTGATGGTAGCCGCTCAGTTTGGCCACAATTCCATCGTCCAGTTTCTAATGGAAAATGGGTCCGATGCCGACCAGCTAACTCATTCTTCGGGTAAGCCCATTTATAGACACCACCTTTTGACGAAACTTTCCCAAATGCCGCAACCTAAATCGCTAGTGGTCCGCTCGATTCACGTAGAATCAAAGAGTTGTTTTCATTTTAGGTCTGAGTGCCTTAATGATTGCTGCCACATTTGGACACAAAAGTGTGACTGAAATTCTAGTAGAACATAATGTGAATATCTTGGCCACTAACGTGTGTGGAAAATCGGCTCTGGATATCGCCATTTTGAGAGGAAAGAAGCAGGTGCGAGGTTACTTGATTCAGCAGATTAGCCGTTTAGGTGAATAATACAATTTTTTGGATAACAGACTGTTACAAGCTCATATTCAATGTAGAAGAGTATTTCTCACTTAGTTTGCTTGGCAGATTATGGTCAGGAAGTTAGTAGGAAAATGACATAAATATATATATGTTGTGAAAATTTGTTAAAATTTAGCAGTTCTAACATCTTTTGACATCTTCTTGCAGATGTCATCCATTCAAACGATGATATTTTCGAAGTTGTTAGAAATGGTGCGTTTCTCAACTGTTGTTGTAAAACTGAAATAAATTTTGATATTGGTAATCAAAAAATACTATTGTCATGCAGGAAATGTGAATAATGTCCAGAAATTCCTCGTTCGACGTCCTTCTATGGTAAATGAAAGGCGCAGGGCAGACGGTGCCACTCCCTTGATGTTGGCCGCAATGGCTGGTAAATTTGCCATGGCCCAATTTCTGATAAAGTATGGAGCCTCCTTGAACTGTCAGGATAACCTAAATGGCTGGACTGCTCTCATGCAGGCCTTATTTCATAGGTAGCATGTCCAAAATAAGTGTTCAAACATCTTATTAAAAGGAAGTTTGTCCAGGATTCCAAGGCAAAGGGGCTAAGCATTTTTATTTACTTTTTTTTTGCTCAGGCACAACGAGGTGGCCTTGTTAATCATAGAAAATGGAGCCAATATTTGTCTTCGAGCAAACGACGGTCACTCGGCTTTTGACATAGCAATTTTGTCGGGTGGGTATGCCACGATGTTCTTTGAGGTTCATCAATTTATCTTTGAGTTCGACTTTTTGGTGGTCAATTTACAGGAAATACTGATACAAAGTTGTTGAAGTTGTTGACTCCTTCGGTCTTAAATATTTCCCAGAATTCTTCTTCACTAAATAGCCTCAAAACTTCAGACACTAAAAAGGTGCGTGAACTTGTCCTTTTTTAACTGTTATGATAGCCTGAATTTCCTAAAAGATGGTGTCTACCGCGTAGAAGTGGTGGAATAGATTTACGGGACAATTTCAAAAGCCAGCGGTAAAGTTCACCCCAAAAGAAGATTTTCGAGCACGTTCCGAGGAAACTTTCAATCTCGCCCCTCTTGCCACGCACGCAGAGAGCGGCTGGTCCCAAACACCCGCAGTGTCGTCCAAAAAGTCATCGTCGTCGGCCTTATCCATGCCCAGCGGCATCCAGAACGCTCTCCCGTTGTTCATGGTACTTTGCTTCTTGGCTTCTAGATTTGCTCATCTCGTGTTCGGGCATTGATTTTGCTCACTGTGCCTGCCATTATTCTTTACCGTATTAGGGTACAATCAGCCCGTGTCGTTTGGCACCGCCTAGCAATATCCGTAAACCTATCGTCCCGTCCATCTTGCCGTATTATGTTTTGAACACCGGTGACCCTGGACGATTGGCAACACTTGTTGGCTCAAAGCCAGTCTCCAAAACACCGGTCACCGCTACTTTGCAAACGGTTGCCTAATTGAATTTATGCTAGCATTCGTGGATTTGCAGTTTTGTACTTCTACAGTTGTGTAATTCATTGCTTGTGATTTTATAGTCTGCCGCGCATTCTCTTCCGAACGATCCAAACGTCGAAGTTAACTTGAATATAGTTTCTTCGGGCGTAATTCCCGGTGTAGCAGCTAAACTGAGCAGAACAGGTGGGCACTTTAGCGCCGATGGTGAGATATGGAAATATGTCGCTATAAATATTTTTTCTCACAGAAAATCTAAGAGTCATTTTGGAAAGATTATCTCTGGAAGATTATTTTTCTGTATTTGAAGAGCAAGAGGTAGGCATTTTACTGGTTGGTTCTTGAAAAATGTAATACATGAATTTTCAGTTCTTGATGCATTATGTATTTGTCGATTAGATCGATACGTTAGCATTTAGCCTCCTCACTGAAAATGATCTAACAGAGTTGGGCATCAATAGTACCGTGTCGAGGGATCGCCTCATGACATCCATATCTCAACTTAGGAAAACTTTGCACCATTGAAAAATTAGCGAGATTCGTAATTGGCTGCAGGTGAGATGCAAATGACACTGAAGATAGATTGATTTATTTATTTTAATATCACATTCGGCATTCTGTTCATACGTGTAATTATGTGAGTAGTTGGATGGCAATGTGTTGCATGGCTACGAATATCTCTTGTCCAATTGGTACGATATGATTAGGGGGCAGTGCGAATCCGTATTTACCCTTGTCCGGTAATTCGACTGCAAATGCATAGGGAATTCCCAAGACGTACGCCCAATCGACGCTGCTACCCCCTGAATATCCTGAAAATACGTGCAAGTTTAGATGAGACTCGGGCCATAGCCGAGAAGGCTTCATTCAGTTGACTTAACTTAGACAATAGTAGGCAATGGAAAAATGCATATTTTTCAAACCTGATAAATCCGAAATGGTTCCGATAGTGTAACGGGTCCCATATAACCTTTTGATGGCCACCATTGCAATTTTTGCCACTTGCATCTGTGAAAAGATCGATTCGGTCGAGCGTTTTAAAAAGTCAACACTCCCAAACATGGACTTACCATTTGTTTAAAATGTTTGGGACGCACTCGGGTGGTTCCAAATGGCACCATCCAAAGCTGATTAAACGAATGCAGGGACACGAAAACTTTTATACGGTCGCGTAGCTGCAGCACGGTATCGTGCACGGCCATTGTCTCCGCTTCTGAGAATGCTCGGGGACCTTGGTATTTTTCATCGCAAACATTGTCGCTAGATCCGGGACCTGAAAACCGAGGCGGTTTAAGGCGACGAATGGACTTGATCGTTGTCCAGATCACTGTTAACTTTGCAATTTCTTACCACCATAGTAGAAATCAAAATTTCTATTCAAGTCCACTCCCTTGCAACTGGGATGAGGTCCCGGAGATCTATTTTTTCTCCACATTCTGTCCTAGTAATTAGATTTTTTGCCACTTACTTGGAGTATTAATATTTCAAGTATTTAAAAATGTGCCATTGAGTTATTTGCTCACAAAGAAGGAATAATTGTAGCCATCGGGGTTGAGAACGGGAACGACGTACCAGTCGAATTCTGTTATCATCTTGCGTACGATAGGATCCTGGTTGTATCCTGTCACCAACTTTTATCACAATTAAAATATTATTTTTTTGTAGAATTGATTTCTACTTGGCGTGCATTTTTGATACTTGTCACCGAAAGAAGCCGTAGATAGTCTCTCACCTGATTCACCACGAAGAGCGCAGTCGATATGGAAATCCATTCGCGAGCGTGTATTCCAGCATCCATCCACATAATTGGCTTTGATACAGAACTCTGCGTGGAAATCTGTGTGAATTATCAATATTTCGCATTGTTGTGGCTGCATTATAGTCCTGTCTTTTAAGCCTTGTCGTCTATTTAACACTTGCCTTGACTAGTTTTATTGGACTGCCTTCGTAAGTTTTTCCAATGTGCTCGATGCTTACTAATGTTTTATACGACTTTTCCAAATGGTCTAAATAGGCATAAATCTAAGAATGGGAATAGCATAACAGCTTTTTTTTAGAACGGTTATGAATTGATCTTTATATTTCATTAGTTTTTTTTTTGTTAATAACTTTTGGACCTTATTTTATAATAGTGTACAGGGTTGCAGTTGACCAACAAAATCAGACTTGTGCAGGGTTTGTTTTTAAATAACTAGCATCTAGGTACTACTAACTTTTTTAAAAAATTTGACTAAATAAGTGAAATACATGTACATTGTATTTATGCTTTACAACTATTAAAGTACACGTAAAATACATAAATAACAGATGTGAAAACGATTCATTTTCTTTTATTTTTGTATTTTTAGTTTTGTTTTTTAGTAGTGCCTGGAAAAGTCAGGTAATATTTCGTTAATGGTCAAGCAAAGCCCCGCGCAACTAAAAAATTGTTTGTAAAAAATCAGGCTGAAATTTTATGATTTAGTGGCGACCCTAAATATATTTCATATTCATGATTTAACTGCGTGCAAGACTAAGTCTTGACGCATAACCAAGATTTATATTCATGATTTAATAAGCATTTCCTACGCAATTACCTCGTCCAATTTTAAAAAGCGGTCGAAATCCCCTTTAATTCTGTTCGTCCATAAGGTCCTTCTCTGTTCGTTAGTACCGAAAGGAAATATCCGACTGAAATCGAGAGTTTAAGAAAACCACGATGCATTTAAAAAAAAAAAAAAATTATTTATAGGGCATCGAGGTTTGTGCCTATTCAAGAAAGCTTTCTCGCCACTTGCCAAAAAGCACATTGATTAATTTTGACAAGGTACCAAGTGAGGTAGTAGGTGTTGTATACATGTATTGATAATATGATTTTGCAGAAGTACCAGCGAGAAAGGTATTTATTAAGAGAATTATTGAAATTAATTTCGGGTTTTCAACGATTTCAATTTCGTGCTACAAAAATGGGATGCCTACCTCATTGTTTGTGTTTTGGTCGTTTGCAGTAGTCCAGAGATGCAAGTAATTACAAACCATCCTATAATAATGTCCTCGACACGACAGGACATATTTTGCATCGCCACACACTGTTTTTCTTATATATTCTGCCAGTTTCCTTTCTTCTGTTCGATTTGTAGTAATGTTCCTTTACAATTTGTTTCTCACCTGCTCAAACCGGCCTTATGGGAATTTGGCTGGCTTTTCCTCGTAAATATATTTGTGAGCAATACTGCAGGTACTGTAGTCGCTTATTTCGTGAAATTGAGGGAAAGATGACAGAGGCTGAGTAGTTATGACTGAGGGCGATTGACTCCATTTAAACTAGGTTAGTTCTCATATTTTGAAGACCCTCTGGACACATAAATCACTAGTCACTCGTACTCTATGAACTTCACCTGCATTTGTAGGGCAGTGGGTTTATATTTATGGAGGTCATCCATTTAGTTGCTAGCTGCTCTATCACCTGTCACATCAGAGTCACATGGACTTCTCGCCACGCTCTCTTTACTTTGATTTTATGTATAATTGCTTCCTTTTGTACAGTTATCTCCGTAAACGTATATGTACATGTACAAACATCCGGCTGCTCAAATCCATCAAAATATCTGTAATTTACATGTTTGTGGCATTTTTAATGTGGATTCGAACAGGTGTGCCATTGACCCACAATTTGAGGAAATTATGTAAAAAAATGTAAAAATGTAATCTGTACGTGCTATAATTCGATGAGATGCATAGAAAGAGGCTAAAATGTAATCTCGGTAATGGTTAATCTGACTAGGTGCATTAAAAAATAATGCCACAATGTCTACTGCCTTGTTGATTCAATATCTACCAATGCAGTTTTACAAATAAGAACTCATTTCAGTTATTTCTTAAACCTGCAATCAGCATAAAATTGTGATTTATAGCATCTTAAACGGGAGGACTGATGTAAACACTAGCCTATTATAAATGCAGAATTCTGCAAGTTGTGCATACTGTAGGCCTACATTATGGAAAGAAAAGAATTCTTGAGTTTGTAGGCTACACAAAATGTTGTGCTACCTACTCAACATAATTACGCAAGCTTTGAATTAATCAGAGGATCTTACTTAACAGTTCCTTAGTTCTTTTTCTTTTTGGGCTCATATTGTTCTGGATTCATATTGTTTTCATTTTTCAATATAGTATACCTGGTAATTATTCAGTTCAACTCGGTGTATTACGATCAGCATATTTATGATGCCATTGTATATTATTGAGAAGTTCTTCACGTACTTTGAATTAATCCTGGCTCTGGATGGATAAGATATCACTGCTCAGTTGTTTAATTTATTTCATTCTCAAGATTTAGTTTCCATGTCAAGGATGGATACAATTTGATGATGTTTGTCAATTTAAGTAAAGCAATGAAAAAATGAATTAATTAATCGTAATTGAAATTGATGTGCCATTGCCCATTTTTAGGACAGGTTTTCTCTCTTGGCAATCTCGGCCATCATCGTAGATAATGCCTCGAATAATTCTTCGGCCGTGGGAATGATCTGGGATCGTGGAAGCATGAATCCGTAACGGCCGGTATCCCTCAATTCTAGGGCATACGAATATTTCACTCCGTGCGTATCGTAGGCCCAATCTGACGAACTGCCGCTGGTCGCATCTGAAACGATAGGAACGAAATTTAAATATCTGCCTAAATAATATGATCTATGAATAATGATACGATTTACATAGTATTTCTGAGATGACGCCGTAACGATAGGGGGTTCCGTGAACCTGTTCCATGGATTCTGTGGCCAGTTTTGCCAGCGAAAGCTGAAAGAAACTTATCTGAATCCATCACTTGGGTATAGCTTCTTTCATTAAGATATAGAAAAAAATACAAACCATATCATCGTAGTGTTCGGGTTTCTCTTTCTTGTATCCGTACGGCAATAACCACAATTGGCTGTAGGAATGTAGCGTCACGAAGGCTCGTAGATTTTCACTCAAGGAATCCACATAGTCTTTCACAACCTTTGTCTCATTTTCTGAAAATGCTTTTTTTCCCTTATAAAGTTGCGAGCAAGGATTGGACGACGATGTTTGGTCTCCTTTATTAATGAAACGATAAGGGAATTAACTTCTGAACCATACATTCAAGCACATGCATATGGGCATACCGTGAAAGTCTGTATCAAAATTTCTGTTGAGGTCCACTCCAGCGCAGAACAAATGAGCCTTTGAACGATTCTTGCGCCAGAAGCGATCCTGTTTTAGAAATGTAATCCTTAGAGAATATTTCTTTTTTTATATATGTATGAACGAGTTAACGTAACTTTTTCCCACGTGTAGCGGTATCCATCCGGGTTTAAAACGGGAGCCCAATGAATGTTGAATATCTTCAATGGGGACGCCATACCATCACTCTCGTTATAAGAAGTCAAAAGCTGAAGGAACGGTAACATTAAAATGAATTTAATGCGCTGTATTAATTCATCTTTTTGAGTACATTTTGAAAAGAACCTACCTTATTAATGATGTAAAGAGAGGAAGAAATGGTTACCCATTCCCTCGAATGGATGCCCGAATCGATCCATATTGTAGGTTTAGTCTTTGCCGAATTTACACCCAACTAAAAGGGAAATGTAAAATTGGATAGGCCTAATTCCAATCTTGAAATTTTGAATTATTGACTCTCACTGTCTTTACATTGCCATTTGTGAAATCTGGCAGTGTCGATTGTTATTAATGCAGACAGTCCCATAATTATTTGTATACCTTGATAATTTTTGGCATTATTTACCCCGAACTGTCGGTTGTTTTAGTACAGATATCATAAAAAAAATTTGTATGGCTAGGTGAGTTAGGCCTATTAATTCGAGAACTTGCTTTAACTTTGCATATTAATTCTTATTCATTCCTCCAATTAGTGGGACTGCATCATCATGCAAATTGTGCCCTGTTTTCCCATTAGCCTGCTTGGCTTGCCACGCTCCATTTTACGGAATGGTGGGGAGTTCAATGGTTTGGGGGAAAGTACCACCTAAGATTGGCTTTCAATTCTTACCTTGACGATTTTGATATCATTTCCTTGGAATGTCTTTCCAGCGTTGGTCAAAGTGAGCAAGTCGGGGTATTCTTGAGCTGCCAAGTGCAGAAAATCTTCCACCTTTTAAAGACATTGGATTCTCGGAGAACTTATCATTACAAAATTGAAATTTTAAATTATTTATCTTGTCCATGGTGTTTACCTCGGCCAAAGTGTGATATTGGTCAAAAGTGAAAGATTGAAATCCACCGTTTTTGTCAAAGCGGCCTAGTAACTCGTGTTCCATTCTTTCTTCTTCGATGAGTCTATTGGTTTTTATAATCGTGGTCATTCTCTACTTACATACTCTTACATGTCGGTCGATTTACCTTTGTAAATTTTCCACGTGAATGGTATATTTGAGGCCATTGTCATGCAAGGCTTTTGTGAAATTGGCTTGTCCTTGCGCCGGACACACCATTACGGTGGCGTTGGACAATGGACCAGGAGTCGGTCCAGCCGGCAAATTCCAAAAGTCGGTCTTTACAAAAATAAATTTAATAAAGACGAAAATGAAATATAAAGGATGATAATTTTTGGGCAAAAATCTTGTCTGTTTATCAATTGTAGCTTCTGTTGTACTTACTCCGTCCAATTCTTGCTTGTACAGTGTGTGTAACACGGAAACCTCGTCCTCACTCGATGGACTGATGACCAGCAGCTGGCATCTGACATTAGTTTACAATTGCAAATAGAGATGTTCCAACATCCCAACATCCCAAGAATCTGTAGTGTTAAAATCTGAAATTCACTTACCCTGAAAAGTCCTTTCTTACTTCTGTTTCATTAGCGTGAATGCATTTAATTATGTTTATAATAAATACGAACAAAAGAACACAAATCGACTGAGTAAACATGTTCCGAATATATGACAATACTAGATCTCTTAATACTTGCAAAGAAAAACAGAAAAGTTGTTGGCATTAGGGGTCGCCGAACCTATTCTAGGGAAAAAAAAGTAAACGTGAAATGGTAATGAAGGTCAATGTTGTTTTCAAAGATTGCAATCTGTTAAACGAGATTCCAAGGAATGACAACTTTTTTCATAACTGGTTTTACTTTTCAACCCTTCAGCGTTAATTTTATTCTGCTCTTTGCATTGATTACAACCAAATGAATGGTATTGAAATGCTAAATTAGCAATTTATAGTATTCCTCGCCTGATGTACTGTATAATTAATGTGTTACTGATTTAAATTTTAGTAGCGACTGCACCTCAGGAATCTAAATCGTCGCTGGCAATGTTTTCCATATCATCCGGTCTGCCCATCTCGACTACCGTTCCATTTTCTGCGACATTGCCGTCATTCTCGTTTACGGGTGAAAATAGTTGTTTGGCTTCTAATTTTCTTACACCCATTTCTTCCAGCGACAGAGCTTTCATCTGTCTGAGCGTCCTGAAGCAGAATCCACAAATTTTGGTCGTCGTCGGATTGTCGTGCTTGCAATTGGGACAAAGCCACTTTGGGCCGTCAACTGTCTCGGGCAGTCGACGAGTGGTGGTACGTTGCGTGATTTCCTCTTCCTCGACGCTCGTGACAACCTTATTTAATGGGAAAGTATTTGCATCAATTTCATTTTGGCCCTATTCTTTCAATAATTAAATACATTTTAATTTACTCGGCTACGCATTATGCTAAATAGTTAAATGCTAACAATTCCATATTATTAAGTGCTTTCTTACGTCAGATTTCTCTGCCACTGCTGGAATATCCTCGTTGACTTTTGGTTGGGACTCCGATTCCGATCTTATGCTTTGAAGATATTTTGGATCCTGGCTGTCGATGCTCTCGTTGGAAGAATGGGTTGAGGCTGCATCGTCTTCGTCGCCAGACAACTTTAGCTCTTCTTCTAACTTTCTTTCGCTTCTTGCCTTGTAGCACATGGCGCAGATGCGAGTCGAAGGAATATTCATGAACGTACAATAATCACATTCCCAAGAATCGGAAAAGATGATCGGTTGGATGGACTCCACTCCCGAGACCTCGGCGAATCGAGGTTTGTCGTCCGTTTCATTGACCGATTTCACATCCGAAACAACCTCCCCCACCCTCTTGCGCTCGATAGGAACGGGATCAATTTCTGGCCGTCCGTCGCTGGCTAACACTAGCAGCTTCGGTCCACTATCAGAATAACTGTTAGCTATAGACATCTTCGGCTGAAATGATGTTATGGTTTACTCAAATATTCACAATTTACGATTTCATTTGTAGCACCGGTTGACTTTTGCTCACCATTGTTGCAGGAGGACCTGCTATCCTATGAAATGCCTCATAGATTAGGGCCACATAGTCCAAGATGACTTTTTCGTCAGGTTTCTCTCGGTCTACATCTGCATAAATTTATATCTATTATATCTGATATTTAAACATCGTTGGGTTTCAATGTATACTACTCACCATTGGCACGTAAAATTTTCGCGATGTGGAATTCTTTTTCCAAAATTTCAAAAGCAGTTTGCAAATTTTCTTTGTGCTTGTCACTTTTCAAGGCGTCATAATTAACCAGATCCCTTCTTTGGGAATGAATTAAGGCATTAAAGGCTAATCCGTTGCGCCAACTTTCGGAAAAATTCCTTAGATAGATTCCTCGGTAACTGAAATATTCGGCGAGAAAGGTCATCTCATGGCCAACACATACATTTACTTGGCATTGTCGCAATATTGGACTAACCCAGACGTCTTCTCTTTGCACCAATTTAGGAGGGCCTGTTTATGCACGTGATCATCGTCGATGCCGTTATTCTGTTCAAAATTTGTCATCGTTATTCAATCGAGCTTGATAGAAAGATGCTTTTGGTTTCTTAAATAATAACTACCTCGGTGGCAGGCGATTCCCCAAGTTTTCCACTTTGACTGTTCAAATAAATGATCATCAGGAGCGAGTTAATGTCTCGGCTACTTCCGGCCACCACTTGTTCCGGGGCTATGTTATCGACGCGAATCTATGGAACAAAGTAAAAATCTCGAGCATTCAAGTAACACCTCAGGCTCACACTTGTTTCAATGATGTTGAAGTGCAATTTAGACCCTGTGGTATTTTTTAAATGTCATACTTTCTTGCGACGTAACAGGTTCAGGCACTTATTAATGTTGTCAATTTGATGCACTTTTAACTTTCCCTTTGCCAGTCCAAGCTTTTCTCCTGTCAAAACTTCCAGCAATTTCATCAATTTAATGCCATCTCCCAAATCAGTGTAGAGATCATTTACTCGTAGATCTTCCTGAAATTCCAATGTAATTGCATTTAAATCGCTTTTTTATCTCTCTAGTTCTTCTATCTTCCTACAATCTATAATCTTGAAACTAATTAGATAATTTTATTTTTATAAATCAGATGCAGATATTGACTCGTATGTGTTTATGGTCAAAGTTAAATGCACATCAGAAGGGTGTTGGAATTTTTAATTAAATTGAATTAAATGGATGAAATTATGCTCTGAATATTATTCTGCATTTCCTAGGCATTGAATGAAGGGCTAGAATCGAGAGTTTCTGTCATTTATTGCGCCGTGTTTTATAAAATACCACAATTTATACTTCAAGCTTCATTTTCCTTACAAAACTGCCCCAAAACGGGGCTTATAATTAACGCTCGTGTATTTGGCACTTACATTGAGCTTCATTGGGACAAAAATTTTATTAGGAGAAAGCAGTTTTTAAATTTGTCTTGGACCACTTGCCTGGTTTAATGTTGTATTCATCCACTGCGTGAATTTTTCTTTCTGCTTATTGTCCCAATTCTCCTGAAGCGTTTTTATTCGTCCATCCATATTGCTAGCTCCTTGAGATTGATCACTCATTTACTCTGACAATTTAATGAAAAAATGTATTGAAAAAGAGTTAAAATGTTTGGAAAGAATGAACTGTTTCATCATCATGTTCATTGCCAACTCGCTTGAACAAATAGAAACCAATGACATAAATCTTAATTGGAATTTCGATTTGACACATTTATGCCATCAGAAAAGATAACCGGGGAAACGATTTACAAAATTACGCTTGCGTCATAACATTCCTAAAATTTGATAGCAAAAATTCATTATTCGTTGAAGATTACTTCTTTTAAAAAAATACCTTTCACTTCAACGCACAAAATTAATATTTCACCTAATATAATTTACCTTTTCCGACTCCCATTTTTTTGGACTTGCTTTGAAATATCTTCTTTGATTGTAATTTTCAATTGTTTTTCTCATTTCATGTTTGTTTTTTTTATCGCTGATGAACCGTTTCATTTATCTATTTTGATAAATTGGTTTGTTTTCTCCAGCCTTATCTTGGCTCATGGTAGTTTCAAAATTGTTTTATTAAGATTGTATTTTTTAAATGTTTCTACATGCCTATGGAATTTATTGCAATGACACTTAATAACGGGAGAGATAATAATTGAATGAATGAGCGTTTAAATAATGAAAGCAGTTAACCAGAAATTATGTTTTAATTGAAATATAATATTGTATCTGTTTGAACAACTTGATGGCATTCAAGCTTAACGTTTGGCTAATTTACACTCTTTTTTGGTTCGCTATAGTCAGTAGCATTTGTTCGACTCTAGACATTTTACTTCTGGTAGACTCCGATCCATTCGACAGTTCTTCGATATGTTTATAAAGACCACCGACTCGGTCTTCCAACTCCTTGAATCTTGATTCGGATTCACCTTAAATAAAAATTTGCCCAGCTGTTTATGAGAATTTGTGTAAGAATTCCAAATCTTAAAGAATTTTTTGTACTGCTTCATGACTGTCAAGCGTCATTCTACAGTATCTTACCTAATTTTTTAAAATACTGAATTTTCATTCGTTTAATTTCCGCTTCCAAACTTTCCACTTTAATTTCCAATTCTTCTATAATAAACGAGTCTGCTAAATGATTTTTAAAGACTGATTAACCATCCATCCTTTAAGTGTATTGACTGTATTAATTACCTGTTGGCTTTTTTTCTAGTTTTTCTTCCTTCTTGATCCTGTTATTGTTATTTCCATTTTTATCGAATTTTGGTGTTGCAGATATATAGTAACTTCTCTCCGCAAAATTTTCTTTGTGAAATTCGACATTCTGCCAATTTTCATTTCTTCAATTATGAAGTTTGTTATTAATAATATTTTCGGAACTTGTTACTTACGTTTTGTTTAGTGGCCGATTGCTCCTTCTTAATTTTAAAGCACGATCCGCAGATCCTGCTGGTTGACAGGTTGACGGATGGACAGTGGTCACACGCCCACGCGTGCTCCGATTCCTTTTCAGGTCCATTTGCTGCTGACACGTCGTTGATCGTTTGCGAGTGATCGCGGCTAGGTTTCGCTTCTGAGCTGGTGGTTTTCGAATCTTTCTCTACTTGTTCCCTGTCGAGTTTCATGAACCGTCTCTGCGCGGGTTTTGGCGCGTAGTCATTGCTTATTTTTGATGCCAATGCCGACGTTATCACGATACTCGGAGTTGGGATCACTTCATTTGCCGCCGTCTTTATTGCCGATTTTTCTTGGATATCCGTCTTGGAGCTCTGGAATTACAAACTTTTTACAATTAGCATGACTGAATCTCCTACGAAAATTTCAGTGAGAAAATGATGGTCTCGTACGGCCGGATCCACTGCACCCAGTATCCTCGCGCTTGCTTCGGTTTTGTTAAAAGCATGATAATATTGGGATACATAAGTGAGGATGGACTTTTCGTCGGGACGATCGACGTCAATGTCTGTTACGATTTTTAAAGAATTTCAAAGAAGAGAAAAATCGTTTTATTTTTTTTGTCAAAAATGAATTCTCTCATAAAATGGATTTACTGCAACCCGGCTTAATACCTTCTCCGTCCAGCAATTTTGGTATGCCGAGACTGCTTTCGGCAATTCTGAAAGCAGTTTCTAGATTGATCAGGCGATTTCTTCGATCCAGCAATTCAAACTTGATGAGATCTGCTCTCTGCGAGTGAATTAAAGCACAGAAGGCCAATCCATCTCTCCAACTACCAGAAAAATCTTGAATGTTGACCCCTCGATACCTAAATTTTAAAGATGTTGGATTATATCTGAATCTTGATTTCGTGTACATTTTTTTTTAAAATAATTACCGTTTGATTCTTACCCAGAAGTACGCTGTTGACACCACATTAACAAAGCTTCCCTTGCCGTTCGGGGCGACGAAGATGTTTTTTGAACTTGTTCGCCATTCTGGCATCGAAAAATATGACCGAAAACAAATTATAATTCATCGAGATTTTAAAATAGAAGCAGCTTTTTAAGATGTGGAACTTACCGATGGATCAAATATACCCTGAATTTGAAATCTGACGATAATAGTCCAAAGCAGGCCCATGACGAGACGAGGATTGCCGACAACCACATCTTCGGCTCCGATGCTTTCGAGCCGTATCTGCAGGATAACAAAATTCCGCGTAAATTAACCCGGCATTTTTCAGTTAATGATTCAGTGTAACTCTTTACCTTGGAATTTAGGAAAGACAGGCACTTGTTAACATTTTCAATTTTATGAAATCTCGTTTTACCCACGCTGTTCCTCCCGATCTTTTCCCCAGAAATGAGTTGTAGTAATTTCAGTAGTTTCTCGCCATCGGATAAATCCGCAAAAAGGTCGACCACCTCTAAATTAACCTGAATCAAACTCATGAAATTTATTAACTTTAGTTGTCATTTTTTAACGTTATGGAAATCAACGTATTCGTTATCAGCCGGGTGAAAGTAAGCAGGATTGCTGCACGTTTATGGAATATTCAGAAATCAATTTTTAACAGTACAACATTAAATTTGGGCTAATTTTAAAATAAATTTCATGTACTTGTTGAACTTATTATAGATTTGCATGACACCTGTGAACCGTCCAGGCCAATACAAATATCAGTACTAATAACATTAAGAACCTCCTTCAGAAATGAATTAATCCATTTTGTGAATGTTTTCTTTTGGATTTGCAATAATTCTCTTTGCAATTCTTTAACCCTTTCGCCGCCCTCAAAGTCAAGTAGAATATCTGACATAATTTCAACATAAAATTTGCTGAAATTTAAAATAAAAAAAATGCAATGTTCTTAGTGGTGCTTTATTTGCATAGCAGGGAAACTAAATGAATTTTCTATTAAGTTTAACTCTTTAAAAACTATCAAAAAACTTACTTTTGATTTCGGCTTATTTCGTACGGAGCTATAGACAATACCGTATTTATGGGTAGAATATCATAATTTGTCTACCTCTCACTTATTATCAGTATTAAATGAATGGATTTATCAATAGTTGGTAAATGGACAGCCAATGTTTGACATTTACATGCTCGCAGATAACGTATAACACTGTGTTGTGTGTAATATTATAAATAAGTTCGTAAGTTTAGCACATTTATTTTTAATGCATTTTTGTAGTAAAGTAATTATGCTGGGCTTATCCGTAGTGCTGTTTTAGATTAAACAACTAAATAAAACTGAAGTTCACGATAAAAGAAACAAGCACAATCATCAGAATTTTTGATTAAATTGTATAGTTCAGATCTAATCCTGACTTATTAAGATTAGTAAATAATAATTATTATAAGCCTATGCATAGTAGCCCTATACAGTATTTTTATGGTGCGGCTTTATTGAAAAGCTTACTGTTACTGAAAACAATTTCTTGTAAGAAAATACCTTTTTTTTTTGTTAATGTTAATTTTTTTTCTATCCATACTATTGATGCAATGTGGCAGTATTGGTACTTTGTAAATTTATTTTGTAATGTAGAGATTATAAAATTATTATACAAAACATGTAGGCCTATCAGGTCTGGAATGGTACATAGCTTCATGATATAAAATATCAGTGATAATATTTTAAATGATTTACATTTTACTCTATAAAAATTTGTCTGAAGCATTTTTAAAACAGTTTATGAATGCATGTATTGGTATATGGAAAAATACATGAATTAATGAAATAATTTCTATAAATTTCTCATTCTATGGAATTCAAGGTATCGATTGATTAATTGTTACTATGCTAACATGTTAGTAATTAGCAAGACCAAGTATATTGCCAATATTTGCTAATAACCCCATACATGCTCGCAGATAAAATGTTTACTAGAAAAAAAAAATATTTGCTAAGAAAAAAGTTCTACGGTAACTTGCAGAATTTCTGATTAAACTGCATTTTTACATTAACTTAAAAACTTCTTTTTTATGCATGACAATCACATAAGCTAAATTTGCTAGTTTGAAATTTAGACTTTTTCCATGTAAACTGTAGTTTTCAGGGTTTTTTCTTTTTTGTAGCAGTTTTCTGTATAATTTTTTGTTTGCTGGGAGGTTTTTAGGTCTTAATATTAAAAGCCCATGCAATGGTATAAATGAAAAACTGAATTTTATCCATGCTTTTAATTTCTGACGAAATGTACAACTTTAAAATTATTTCAAATACAAGTCATATATCAATAATAATAACAATGCACGGCTTGTAAGCATACATGTATTAGTTTCAAAAGTAATGCCTGTTGAATTAATAATTTACATAGGCCTAGGCCTATAATATACCGGTATTAAAAAATTCTATTAGCTATTTACATATTTTTTTTTTGCATTATGTTACCGTTTATGTTACCATTTAGATAGGAAACACTTGAGTTCTGCTATGTGGTATTTTTATTTCTTACTTATTTTTATAAAATATATTTATTATTTCAAAGTGTTTTGGTTAATTAAATTGATTTTCGGACGACCCTAGTCATTGGGCGTGGCCTAATTGAGTGCGTCATCAGGCTGGTGATGCAATCGCTGTTAATCAGCTGTCCTTGAATCAGGGCAGCATGGAAATTACGATAAGTTATTAATTTAGCTGAATCATTTTCACTTAATTTTAGTATTAATGTCCCTTATTTCGCATTCTACCGCGTTTGTGTTTGAGTATTGTTCTTTAAATTTTGAGCGCAAGTATGACGGAAAGCGAATTGCTTGAATCCAGGTAGGCCTAAAAAGCAAATTCCTTCTATATATTGATTTAAAGCTGAACAGAACATTTAATGTAATGTTTGTTTCAAAATGGTGCTCAATTTAAGCAGATTCCATTTGATTTACATGAATATGCAAGTGCGCTGAGCCCAAGGTTTCATTGTCGTGATTAATTTAACGACAACAAATAGACGTTAGTTTACATTGAAAACTTGTCGAAATGCAAGAATTTGGCACTTGACAGTTAATTCTTTACCGACTCAAAAATGTAAATATAAATAGTTTTCCTCAGTTTAAAAATTCCATCATAATAAATAGATTTTATACAGTGTGTGAAAATCATGTGTTTAATTTTTTCTACCGTAATGTATTTTTGTGGTAGAAAAATTTTAAATGAATAAATAAAAAATAAATAAATTCCATAGCCTTCAGAAATGCTAAAAATATTTAAAATATTGCATTTTAGAATGAAATGTGTCAGATACTAGAAAACTTGTAAGACATTTTCAAAAATAAAAATGGTATACATGTATACAAAATAAATATTTATGAGGAAAAATTACTAGGAACGTCGAAGTATTACTATAGCTATGGTATTATGATTTTCAGACTCCACCATCTTAATAGGTACTTGTGCAGGTACTGACATACTGTATACCACTGTATAGTATTGTCATCAAACATAACAGAAGGGCCTATAGTGAAACCGGGCAAAAGAACGGTGTCAATATGCCATTGCTGGTGATTGCCAGTAGTGGGATATTTACGCCGTTCTTTTGCTCGGTTTTACTATAGTAAAAATACTTAATAGTATTTATATGTTCATTACTCGATGCCTTTTTACTTGTTTGGGAATGTCTCCACAAAAAAATTATGAAATGTTAGGTGATTAGACTACCGATGATGTTAATTTGGATAATTAGAAACAGGGCGCAACATAGCATGATGTATTCGAAGAGAGTTAGAGGAGTAATCATACCCAAACAAAATTTTTGATGATTATTTTTGCAAAGTCATGCCAACCTAGTTTACATTACTTGTTTGATAATTACCCTAGATAGTGTGCAGTACCCATTCATTCATATTTCTAATTATACGAGGTGTTATTATGACATAAGAGTATAGTAAAAATCAAGAAAAAGGAACATATGAAATATCTTTCAAAACCAGTCTGAAGCTTCTTGACTTTTTATACTCGTCCCACAGCACTTAAGTGATGACTCTTATAATACGGTTAGTATTTCTCGTAATTTTCTTCCCTGCATCTAAATCCTCGTAGGTTCTGGTCCAGTTCCACAGCTTAAGCTTGTTGTTGCAGTTACCTGGTTTCGGTTGTCTATTTAATCCATAAAAAATAAACTTTTTGAGCGTTTGGTTGAGTACCGACTGTGTGTACTTGAACAAGGTGGGATTGTCATATATTTAAAGGAGCAGTCAGGCTTCATGACGAGTGCGTTTTAAACGCTCGGTATTGAAGCTAACTGTTGACAAAAAACAATAAGACTGGAAGTTACCAGTATTGAAAAATCGCAATTTTTTATGTAAAACATGGAAAGGGCCATATTGCCTGATTTCAGGAATACCTGAATCGAAAATCTCAAAACTTTTAGCACCAGCTGTTAGTAATGGGAGAAAGATTCAGCATTGGAATCATTCAATTTTGACTTTGAACACTTTCCTTCTATTCAATAATGCATAGTAAGTGATAATGGCTTTGATATGGTTTTCGTATAGCCTGCATTTTAAACCCTCGATGCATTTTTGAATGAAATTTTTTGCTTGTCATTCCAAAAAATTGTCACGCAATGGGAGCTTTAGCCTACTATTATCTCCGTCGATTGATTTTTTTTTTTCTTTTTTGCGTTTGAGTTGATTGGATCAGTTGCTTATTTTACTTTTTATTTTTTTTTTGAATATAGGGCCTGTAGTTTGCCCGGTTGGTTTCAGTGGCGACCGACGTCTGCGAAGGCCCTCGAGGATGCGGAATCGAAGATTCTCTCATGTAATTAACATTTATGCTATTAACATGAATATTCACTATATACGTGGAAAATTAGGTTAAAAAAAATTCATTAGTGCATTAAAATCTTAAAGTAAATTTATGGTTTTTAGATCTGAAAACGTCATTCCGGCGTTATTACGTCAATGTCGGTAACAAGGTTGGAAATGAGGCGAATAAAATTTGGACACTGGTCATGAGCGAAAAGAAACCCAACACGCCATTGGTGTTGGTACATGGATTTGGTTCCGGAGTGGCCCTCTGGGCACTCAATTTAGATGCCTTGGCCACCAAGCGTCCCGTTTACGCTTTTGATATCTTGGGATTCGGTCGCAGTTCCAGGCCTTCATTTTCCTCGGATCCGATGGAGGCAGAGACGCAGTTTGTGGAGTCCATCGAGGAGTGGCGCAAGGAAGTTGGACTGGAGGATTTCATACTGTTGGGCCACAGCATGGGAGGCTTTCTGGCCGCCGCTTACACCCTCCGACACCCTCAGCACGTTAAACACTTGATCTTGGCCGATCCTTGGGGTTTTCAGGATAAACCTACAGATCATCAGCAGCAAAGACCAATTCCCTTGTGGGCAAAAGCAGTCATCACCTTGTTGCAACCATTCAATCCACTCGCAGGATTGAGGGCCGCAGGACCACTGGGTAAAAGATAATAGTATTTAGTTCTCTACTCAAATTTATCGAAGGATCTCGCTAGCAACTTGAACCATTTATCATTTACAGGACCTAAACTCGTGGATAAGATGAGACCAGATCTGAAGAGAAAATTTTCAATTTTAATAGAGGACGAAGGCTTGTTGGCCATTCCTAATTATATTTACCATTGCAACGCACAAAGCCCAAGGTAGAATAAAAACCCATTCAAATTTTAATCAATTAGTTTCATGCATAGTGTAAAAATGGGCTTTTTCTTGTTTTTTGTGCAGTGGCGAAACGGCTTTTAAGTCTTTGACTTCTGGCTTCGGTTGGGCCAAGAATCCAATGGCCAGCAGAATTGGTAATTTTGCCCGAAAAGATATCCCCATCACTTTAATGTACGGTGAGAAATCTTGGATCGACAGAAAGTCTGGACATTTGATCGAGGATTTGAGAAAGGATTCTTACGTTAAAATCAACGTAAATACTTTTAAAATCTGAAAAGTGGCAAAATTCAAATTTGATAGTGTTTTTATAACCTGTTGGCATTTTTACTCGTCCTGCAATAGATCATCGAAGATGCCGGCCACCATGTTTATGCCGACAACGTGGATGAATTTAACAAAATGGTGCTGTTCACGTGCGACTATGTGGACGACGATTTGAACAATCAGCCGAGGAAGACTACATTAAGAGACAACCTCAATCGGTCGAAGGTCACTACCACTACCCCCGCAGACGACGAAGACTGTTTGAATTCCACCCTGTAGAAGTATTGGCAAGGTACGACACATTCCACCCTGGAGGAACCACTATCTTGGGCCGGCCCGTAAATCCAGTGGATCTTCCAGAGTGGCACTCACGCCATGTAGACGGCTCATTCATTTGAAAATAAATTGCATTTTATTTATATAATTGTTTTTTTCCTCATCGGATGAAATATTTATTTGATAAAAATAAACATTTTATTTATAGATTTAATGTTATTTTGTTAATATTGTTTATTTTTATTGAGGGTTTAGGGACAAACCCGTGTTTGAAATGCTAATGTGACCCACTCTATGGCGGGGTCATCGACCTTGCCGAAAACGAATGACTGTACTGTACTAACAGCTTAATTAAATATGGTAAAATATGTACAAATGTCTTCCTATTCTATGTCAGTTTTCAAAACGAATGTCAAGCAAAGTGCTAGAGGCTATGGGGGAAAAAAAAAGGATTAAAGCCTTAGTAGTGACATAGATTATTTTGTGAAATTGTATTCACAATAATACCTGAATGCATCATCGTGTTGAAATAGTCAGTTGCACAACTTAATATAGTAAGTATGATTACATTAAAATGACATTTAAAAAAAACCCCACTAAATATATATCTAGATTTAAATATTTTTTTTTTTAGTTATTTTACCTTTGTACCTTTGTTTTAAAGCAAGACCTGACACCATAAGTTCACCTAACCGTGAAATGTTAAGTTTGGTATTTCAGGAAGACTAGGTCATTAACCTCGAGCCATTTCGTTCTTCTTTTTTTAATTGTTAATTCATCGTTGGGTGCAAATATTTACGCAGAGAAGTAGAAGGTCAGCATTAAAAAAAATTCTGAATGAAGTGTGCTTACATCCTCATTTTATTTTTACTGTAGATATGTATCAAATAATATGTTATGAAAACGTTAATTCCCTGCAAATATTAATAATTGGATGCATTTATGGAATTCCAGTCATGTGGTAAGTAATACATGGGATGGTTTTGTAAGTTATCTTACTTTTTTATCTACTGGTTATTCAATATTCTTGTCTTGGTTTTAATAGAAGATTTTTCAGATTTTGATTTTCTTCTAACATGAAATTGCTGGCACGAACTATACAGTCATTTTTGTTCATCCTCGCCGTTTCGGCACTAGATGAAGATCTTCGTAAGATGCTTTCCATTGGTTCGATAGTGTACTCCTCGTTTGTACTGTTTTTAATTCCCTGCTTTTGTTTTCGTTCAGTGCAACCCTTTTATGTGATCGGTCACATGGCAAACAGCATTTACGACATCCGTAGGTTCTTGGACCAAGGGGCCAACGGCGTGGAGGCGGACGTCACGTTCAATCATGACGGAGTGCCGTCGCTCACTTACCACGGCTTCCCCTGTGATTGTTGGCGATTTTGCTTTTGGAGTGTCCGATTCTCCGACTACCTGGATTACATCAGAAACATCATCAACCCTGGTATCACTTATTTGTACCTATAATTTAGTTTTTCGATTGTACAAGGCCTTAGGGAAATCTTTTTTTTTGAATAAAATTTAACAGAAAATGGTCAGAATGACTCTGGCTTAGCCCTTCTATACCTCGATTTAAAAGTATCCCAGTTGTCCGTTCCAGCTCTTGAAAAAGCGGGCGAAAACCTGGCCAACGATCTTGCAGCGCATCTATTTCACCAAGGTACTAGTTGAACATTGGAGGCGAATTTCTTTATTGCGACAAAATTTTGAATTTTTTAAAACTTCTTGTGAAGCCAACCCTCCCTGGATTCTCCTCGGTGTTCCCGACGTGCCCCATGTTCTTCTATTAGACCACTTCCGACAAACCTTCGTCCATTTGGGCTTGCAACACTTTTTATACAAAATTGGTAAGTATTTTGTCAATAAAGCCCACCTATTATATTTTTAAAATGTATAACTTTGCATTTGCGATGTAGGCTACGACGTGTACATTTCCGCCCAAGATACGCAGACCGTCCTCGAAATTTTAGCAAATTCAAATATAACGGGAAATATCTGGTTGTCGAGTGGAATCACCAACTGTTTCTCACCCGATTATTCGCTACTGTCCAATCTGATAGACATTAGAGATGCCGGACAAGGTCCCAACGGCGTGTATCATTGGACCATTGATGCTAAACATAACGTACGAAGATCCTTATCGTGAGTTGAACTCGAGCTTTTATTTATTGCAAATAACAATCATGAAATCCTCATGACATATTGTTTTGTGTTGACATTTTCTCTTACGATGCTTTTAGCTTTGGCGTGGATGGACTCATGTCCAATTACCCGGCCACTATTAGGCAAGTGCTGGCCGAAAAGGAATTTTCTAGGAAGTATCGTCCGGCCACTCCGGACGATTTTCCATGGTGCAATTGATTATGATTCAAAATTCTTTTTTGTTGTTTTTTTAAAATTCATGTAGTTATTTTTCTAATTTAACATTTACATTTTCGAAAATGTGAATCTTTTTTATAATGTAATTAAAAATAATTTTAAAATAACGTTATTTTCCCGCTTCTTGGTCTTCCTCGTGTGTCATTGGATGGCGCTAAAGTGGCTCTTCAGCTTAGCCTACGAGGTGATTATGAATTTGTCAAAAGTTATCAAGAAAGCATTTTAAGCTAAACGGAACCATTCAAATCATGGATAAACGTCCAAGATTTCTCAAACCAAGTGAGTATGTCTTTTAGATCATTTGATAACATTAGAAATGCCAGGTAGCCGGGTGTATAATACCCCATAGAACAACAACATGCAGTTGCATGTTGTTGTTCTGTTGTTGTTCAATTACTGTTACTGCATGAAATCAAGGTTGAAATCAAGTTTAGCTTTGTAAATATGTACAGTCACACCGAATTTTATGGGAAAGCAATATGTATATTTTACTTTTGACTAAAATGACTCAAACATGGTATGACATATATACATACACATACTGCGGTTGGGTTCTGACGTAGAACCCTGAGAATTCTTTGGGAATTTTCAGAATATTTGGAGGATGAGGATGGTATTTTATGTAGGAATACGGTCTTGTTCGGTTATTAAATTCCATCCCTTCACCTGAAGGATCTACCATGGAATACCTCGACAATTAAATAAGATGTAGTCAAGGCAACCACTGATGAATGCAAAAATTGTCAATTAGAGAAGGCAGTACATAAACTGGTTCCATGATACCCCAATAAAGTGGTAATATAATTGGGGTGGCAAAATTAGGGATGTAGTCTAGGTCTTCCTATATTCCTTGGTGATTTTGGCAAGCCGATTTGTGGCGCTCAGAGACAACTGTTCCCTCTAGCTATATATGTCGTCTCCCGTAATCAGCCAGACAACCTACACTAGGAATGTTGACTCATATTGCCCACTTTAGCGTTATGGGCTAGAGGTACTGTACCCTTGCGAGCCTCCCAATGAGTCTCAACAAGTCCCAATTTTGCAGGGAGCGATGAAGACTCGAGTTGGAGACAAGACAGAACCCTCGATGATGACACTTCCACCCCGACATTCTTCTATCAACCCAATCCTTCCTTGTCAATCGAAAGTCAACGACAAAGGCTTCCCATTTTCAAAAATAGAAATCACATTTTGTATTTATTGGAGCATTACCAGACCCTCGTCGTTGTCGGGGAGACTGGTTGCGGAAAAAGCACTCAAGTACCGCAGGTATGTTCAGTAATCGTCAAAACGTTCATATCTCGTTAGCCAAGGGCAATGGCAAAAATTGTAACGCATTCGGTTTTAGTATATGATGGAGGCCGGCTGGTGTGTTGATCGAAAAATGGTCGGTGTGACCCAACCGAGGCGAGTGGCGGCATCCACGGTAACTTAATATTGCCCAAAAATAATTTTTCCCAATAATTTTATGGGCTCTTAGGATTTTTTTCTCTTAGTTAGCAACGAGAGTGGCCGAAGAGAAAGCTAGCATTTTGGGGGACACCGTTGGCTATTCGATACGATTCGATGACTGTTGGACACTGAATAAAACTTGCATCAAGGTTCGCTCTGTTTCTCTACTATGTGCTAACTTCATGGTTTTATCTCATCCCTTTGAGTATTTAATCGGTAACGTTTTGTAGTTCATGACCGAGGGCATTTTAATTCGCGAAATGATGGGTGATCCATTGTTGTCCAACTATTGCACCATCGTGGTGGACGAAGTTCACGAAAGAAATTTAGATACCGACATCCTTTTGGGGTTGCTCAAGAAAATCCTGAACAAAAGAAAGGACCTCAGGTTGATCGTTGCTTCTGCCACCGTCGATGCCGAGCAATTGCGAGACTTTTTCAATTTGAATAAATCGCGAGACGGAAAAGAAGATACGGCTACTATTTTAAGCGTTGAAGGTGCCTTCATATTTTAGAGCGAAATGGTTTGTCCGAAGACTATAATTATAACGCTCACGACGAAAATTATATGTTTAGGGCGCACTTTTCCTGTTGATATCTTCTATTCCAAATCTCCGGTTGCCAACTACGTGACAGCTTGCGTGGACACTGCTTTAAAAATTCACAAAAGCGAACCCCCCGGAGATGTGCTGATTTTCTTAACCGGACAAGAGGAAGTGGAATATGCAGTTTCCTCTTTGAGGTTTTTGCTTATTTTATTTTTGGTCAATAGATGGAAAGATTTTTAACTGCATTTTTGATCTTTGAAGAGATATGACTCGTGATGGTGATTTCCCTCTGCGAATTTTGGTCTTCCCGCTTTACGGAGCTTTGCCTCCCAAAGAGCAGCTGAAAGTTTTCTTGCGTGCACCTCACAACACTCGCAAGATAATTATTACCACAAATATAGCCGAGGCTTCGCTAACAATCTACGGCGTAGTATATGGTAATGTTGCGGGGGTTGTATTTTGTAATTGGCACAACTCTTAGTACCTCGTTCTCATGAGTCATTTCGTTCGTAGTTATCGACTGCGGTTTCGTAAAGCTCCGCCACTTTAATTCTGCTACGTGTACTGGTGAGACTAACACGAATTTTCAATTTATAGTTTTACAAATTCATCTTTAAAAGAAAAAGTACGAGCATTAAGTTTGTTTAGATTCCCTCGTCATCGTGCCAGTTTCTCAAGCTTCGGCCGAGCAAAGAGCCGGACGAGCAGGCAGAATTCGCTCGGGAAAAGTGTATCGTCTTTACACGGGTAGGATGAACAAGGTTGACGGCTAGGCAGCCTAAAGCAATTTCGTGATAAATTCGAGCTTTTTTGTTTATTATTAGAAGAGGAATTCTCGAAACTTCCCATCTGCATTCCTCCTGAAATGCAACGAACGAATTTGTCCTTTCCTATTTTGCAGCTGAAAGCTCTCGGCATCGAAAACGTCCTTAGATTCCACTTTCCAGCGGTGAGCGTGAGGCTACTTGCTTGGCGTTTCTAGATTAGCTCAATATGTTCATGCTTTTATTTCCATAGCCTCCTCCAGCCAAAAATGTTGTTTCTGCCCTGGAGATACTTTATGCTTTGGGAGGTGAGCCAAATGCTGGACGAGGGCACCAATTGACAGCGTGTTAACAAGTCCATCGTTTCATTGCTTTAGCCTTGGATGATGAGGGCCAGTTGACCCAACCCTTGGGACTTCATATGGCGGAATTTCCATTACATCCTTTTTTTTCAAAAATGCTTCTGATTTCGGGTATTAAATTTGATTGACTCGGAAGTTGTATTATTGCTTAATTACTCTGGTAAAGATGCATCCAATAAAAAGCTTTTTTTTAATTAGAAAAATTTGGCTGTTCTCAAGAAATCGTTCGCATTGTCGCCATGTCCCAAGTTCAGAATGTGTTCTTCTCTCCGCCCGGGCGATATGCTGAAGCCGTGAGTCCATCCTCTGTCTCCATTTCATTCACTGTTGGTTGTCCCAATATTAAATTTTAATTCTACTCGTTTGTCTAGAGAAAAGCAAAACGAATGTTTGCTGTGGCGGAGGGAGATCTGATTACCATGTTGAATGTCTACGATGCGTTTGAACAAGTAAATTGACATTTCTCTGATATTATATGGGACAAATTTAATGTTGTTTAGTCAAATCTAAACATGTTTGTTGAAAATGTCGATTTATTTCTAGAATCAGCGATCAAAATCTTGGTGTTCTAAACATTACCTAAATTATAAAGTGCTGTCTAGGGCTAAGGAAATCTGTCGTCAACTTTCTCGATTGCTCACCAAATGTCACGTTTCGATAGTCTCGTCAGAAGGCACGTATTTTGGTGGTGTTAGCCAATTTCATTTTATTTGTCGTTCCCCTATTTCATAAGTTTAAAATGTTTTCATCGTAGGGGATGTGGATACTGTTTGTCGTTGCATCGCTGCGGGTTTTTTCACCAATTCTGCCTATTTGCATCACTCTGGTGTATATAAAACGGTCCGTGGCGACCACACCCTACACATTCACCAAAGCTCCGTGTTGTATACGGAAAAGCCACCTCCTTGGTATAAATAATTTATTTAGCTACCCCGTTTGTGTTTTTGAGATTCTTTTTAATTGATGCATGTCTTAAATACTCTTAATTCCTGCCACAGGTTGGTTTTCAATGAAGTTTTGATGACCTCAAAAGAATACATGCGTGATCTTACTGCAATCGACCCTAAATGGCTACAGGAATTAGCACCTCACTATTATCAATTTGGAACGGTTAGTATATAGGTCTAATAGAGGTTTATAAAATATCACGCAAAGGCAGGATCTAGGTGCTCTCGAATGTTTTCAGGAGCGAATAGTTAAAACTACAGAGAAATAACAGATTGATACAAAATTTATAGCAAAAAGTATCAACTTTCACTTTATTTTTTCAGGCTAGAGAAATTGCTGAACTTGAAGGAAGGTCGTAATTAGAATGGACCAGACTAATATCATTGGATGGAAATTTTGAAATTGGTCTGCCCATTAATTATCTATACTATTATAGGCTATATTTATTTAAATAAATAGTTATTTTTACTAAAGCTGATTTTATTTTACTCTACTAAAATTTCAATACCAGCTTTTGAAATTGCCGCAAAAAAAAAGTTATATTCTGTGATACAGATGTCAGCACTGAAATCGAATTGTCCAGTCCACGTGCATGGGTGTAACATTTTGGGAAATTTCAAATTCGACTTTTTTCTTTAAAATTAAATGCAAATTTAACCAACTGCTATTGCTTTGCAATAATGGATGAAGTAAATATGTTTGGCATTGATTCAAATACGAATCCATATCCATGGACTGCTGTGGTTGTCACGTGTTCTTCTTCCAAAGTGGCCATGGCAGTTAAAACTGGTATAAAAAATAAATTCAATCATAGGCAATTAAAAATCCCCAGTTTCCCAAACTCTTTTGGCTCAATGGCCCCTTGCTCAATGGCACTCCCTCCCTCATCTAGCAAAAATGTCTCAACTAATATTATTGGAATTGTACGAGCTTTTGCCAAATTATTTAATAATATGTAGCTGTGTGTGCAATCTTAACTTTCAAAAAGCTGGTTTGGAAATAAAAACTTGGAACCAAAATTATGAAGTTATTTATTAAAATGATAATAACAAAACATACATGCACTAGATTTTTTTTGCTATTTTTTTCATGAACGTTCGCCAAATGTTTCAATTTTTGGCAAACGTTCGTCGAATCTTATAATCACTAATAAGGAGGATGAGTTTGGTGTTGTGCTGCTAATTTGGCTATATATTAGGCTCTTATTTTCGTCAGCAGCATTCTAATAAGCATCCTCCTCAATGCCCCCCTTTTTCTCCCGGGGCCAGCATTGCATGCCCACAGGTGGGGGCATAGTGCCCACTTTGGGAAACAGCGAATATCTATACTATTCATGTCATTGCTTCTTTGTGTCAATTTTATTGCCCTTAGAACTCGAATTTCTCCAAATGAAAAACAAAATCCACCAATCAACAATGTTGCTGACCGTGGAAGATCCAGAAAAGAACATTGGAAGCGGGGGTGCCACCTTAAATGCCATTTTGATGGCGACAGAACATCTCAGTGCTAAGCGAGGATTTAATGTGGGTACCTGGTATATAAATCGTATTGTCAATAGACTTTTATGCATTCTGCAACATATTTTATGCTAAATTTTATAAACAGGTTTTGAATTCTGACGTGCTGTTGGACAGCCACCTATTGATACTTCACAATGGCCGCTCTTCCATTCTCGAGGTCTGTGGCAAGGGATTCCTCTCCTTGCCGGGCCTCACTGGGGCATCGAGGATAAACTTGGAGCACATAATGGGCGTCGTTCAAAGACTGGGGGATGAGAAGCGAAAGGGAATCTGGGTGTGCAGCACAGACATGTTGCTGACCGGCAAAATTCAAACCTATTTTTTCCCTCCCACGGATGCAGTACTCTTCAGTTCTCTCGCAACGCCAGAATACGGTACTGGCCATGGTGTTTTAAGATTGAGTCCAAAGTGTGGAGATGTCAGCTCTTCTTGGGAACGCGTGGCGGACATATTGTATTGCCGGCCGATCGAAGAGGTGAGAACGTTGCTTTGGAAAAATTCTCGCAAAGTGCCAGTAGTCTGCGGCTTGGTCTACTTGTCGCCCGAGCTAGCCGATGCACTCTTATCCTTGCACGACAGAACCCCTCTCAGTAGCTGCACCTATCTCGGCCTGGACAGCGGAGCAGATCCCGTTCAGGTGATTTTCGAGGTCTTGGCTGTTCCAAAAAACAGTTAAAAAGAGTAAAGTGGTTTTCAAAATTTCCAATCCTTTGCAATATCTCAGGTTTCACTATTTTTTGATATTTTGGCTGCAATGGCCGAAGATGTTTCCCAAGAGGCTTTTTTGGTTGGTGAATGCGGTAAGACGTACGGGATGAGGCATTCCTATGTTCAGAATGAGGTGACCAAGAACGTGAGAGCCCTGGTTTGGAAAACTTTGAGAAGATTCAAAATTGGGACAGGTATTACACGAGAAGATCAAAATTGGTTGCTGCTTCTTTTCATCAGTATGTTAATTAGAACCTCCATCGTTTAGTCGTTCTTGAAGATGTGGAATATCAATATTTGCCTGACCTGTTAACAGTGGCTGAACATTCCAGACTTCTGAATAATTTTAACAAGATTGGTAATGGCATCAGCGACGACTGTGATGGTAGATTAGTTATCAATAGTTTTGTCGACGAGAATGTCTCTCTTCCGCCTAAACCCTTTTTTTGCCTTATTCAAAATTGCCTATTAAAATGTTCGCCCGACTGGCCCATACGAATTGGAAGGAATACATTTTCATCTGGTATTGTTTTGGACACTAATGTTTTGGTAATTCACTTTTATGATGTGCTTCAGTTTGCATAATAACACATTCTTCATGGTTGACATTTGTAATTCGTGTTGCAGAAAAGACAGTTTGATTTGAAGGACAATTTGGCTTTACTCGTTGTGAGAATCGGTCACGACAAAGTTGAAGGCCGTGCCGCTTCCGTTCCGATATTGTTTGGGGCACAGGATAACTGGATGACGTCGGTTGCGAGGTCTACTGCCACAGTTTGCAACGTCGACTGGCTAACGTTTTTCGAAAAGACGGGAATACGGGCTGTGGAAATTTGGGATCACTCGTTGGTAAATGCATTTTAATACCACATTGCAATTGGGATGAAAAGGGACAGTTTAAAGGGACTTCTGGTGTATATTGCTATAGGCGGAAGAACAGAGGTGCCTTTATAATGCCAAACTATTTCCAGTTGATGGCACCATCGAGGATATTCTCTGGTGGTCAGATTCTGACAAGAGATACACGTGTCTTGACAGGCAAGCCTGCAACGCATCAGCCCACGATGATGAGGTTGGACAACGGGTCTGAATTTTCTTTCTTTTTTACTACTTCAGTTGGCGATCCACGACGCGAGTCTCTTTGCAAGAAGTTACGGCATCGGTCGATCCGTGTGCGGAATTCTTCCACAGAAGGCATGTCGGTTCGGCCAACGCCATCCGGCGAGTCCAGTGTGCTCTATCGGAGGATCGAGAGGACTCTTTGGGTCCCTTGTTTTGTTCTGTCGTTGCCGAGGGTTGGGCCGATCAAATGTTGACCATTTTGGATCAGTTGGCCATGGAATTCGACGGGCAACCAGGCAAGGCGGCCAGAGTTTTGGGAAATATTGCCAATCTTTTGGGATGCATGGCAGCTGGTAATGGAGGACTGAGAAGTGGACCGGCCGCCAATAAAGATTGGATTTCAGCTTTCGAAACGTTCGAGGCATGTATCAAAATGACTCTAACCCTATTATTTAAATGTTGGGGAAAATATAACTTTTGCTCGTCATTGATTTTGAAAATTAGAAAAACACTCCGGGAAGCGTCAGCGATGGCGTCGTGGCTTTAACTAGCGTGCGAAAAAATTGGATGAACGCGGGGCCTCATCGGTTAACGAGAGCGGCCAGGCACTACGAAGGAGCCGCACAAATATTGATTCGCCATGCTGTTCTTACTTCACAGCAGGTATTTAATGATAACTTTATTTGCGAGCCCATGCCTTCGCATGACAAAACGTTTGCTCATTTTTATTTTTACAGAATATCTTTGTTAAATCCGGGTCGAGGATGCCCGAAATGGGCGCTTGGGTCACTTGTGAATGCCCGGCCAGGATCGACTTATTCGGCGGTTGGACGGACACGCCTCCCATCTGTTACGAACTGGGGGGATCCGTCGTCAACGCCTCCATTTTGGTCGATGGAAAAGTGAGAAATGTTTAAGAATATTATGTTATGTGCAAAGAATACTGAGCAGTTGCTTAAACTGACGTTGAATTTCAATGTTTTTCTAGTGTCCCATTGGTGCCAAGGTGCGGCGTATCGTCGAACCTTCCATCATTATTTGCTCAGATGAGGGCTCAAAGTTGACGCTAGTGGAAATCGAGGACTTGACTGATTACAACCAGCCAACGAGTCCTGGGGCCTTAGCCAAAGCCTGCCTCGTGTGGACAAAAATGGTCCTGCTGGACGGCGAAATTTGTTTACGGGAACAAATAAGGGGGAAATACGGAGGAGGCTTCGAATTGCACACTTGGTCAAATCTTCCTCAAGGGTCTGGATTGGGGACCAGTAGCATCATGGCCGGAGCCATCATTGCAGCTCTATGGACGGTGGCAGGAATAATTTACGATAGGAAGGCCCTGATTCATGGGGTAATTTTTGAATATGCATATTTTATCTTATTATCATGTAATTTAAGAAATTGCTCGATTTATGTAGGTTCTTTGTATCGAGCAAATGTTAACAACGGGTGGAGGATGGCAGGACCAAGTGGGAGGCTTGACCGGAGGATTCGTTCATGGTCAAACTCGTCCTGGACTTCCTCTTCTCGTTCAAGTAGACAAGCTGAATTTACGAGTGGAATTCGTCCGTCGACTTGAGCGTCACTTTGTTCTAATATACACGGGAAAAATTCGCTTGGCCAAGAATCTTCTCCAAAACGTTTTAAGGAATTGGTTTGCGAGAGATGCTCTCATGCTCCGTACGTTTCAAAATCTTCAGAAGAAATCTTTGGATTTTGTTGATGCATTAAAAGAAGGTAGAAAAGGCAAATTTTAAACCAAAATTTGGCACTTTAAAAAAAAATTATTTATTATCAATTATGTTGTAGAAAATTTATCTAAAATTGGTCAACTGATGAACGAGTATTGGACTTTAAAGAAGATATTGGCTCCGGGAGCCGAACCGGTCGGAGTCCGATCCATCATGGAGGAACTACGCCCACATTCTTACGGGCAGCTCCTATGTGGAGCGGGTGGCGGAGGATTCATGGTTGTATTAATCAAAGATCCGGACAACTCGACGATAGTCAACAAAATTATTTTAAGTTCGCAGGTAAAATGGAAATGACGTTAAAACCTTGTGTACAGTTAAAAAAAAATTAAATATGAAATTTATAAATTTATACTGAATAATGTTTATATCTAGAATTCTGGGGTTTCCAAATATGAACTAACTATCGACTCCCAAGGTCTAAATATTCACATTGGTGATGAGCGAGTGGAAGTAGATTAAAAAAAAAAAAAGCAGAGTGGATGAAAGAAATGACAAACACCAGGGCTGGTCCTACATTCCAATTAAAGGTATTTTTTTGTGAAAAATGATCAATATTGAGGCCTATATTATATTATAATTAAAGTAATTACAGTTATATATGAGCTTTTTGAGCCCAGTGAATGGCATTTAACCTAGATTTAAAAGGGATAAAACTTATTTTTTTGAAGCACAGCCCACACATTCATTAATAAACAATTTATTGAAAATATGTTCTTTATGCGTTCATTTTTATAAATACTGTAGAAATTCAAAATTATGCAAATATCAATGGAGAACGTTACCAATTCTGTAAAATCTTTTCAACGAATGCATGCATCCTCATAGTTTAAAATACCTTTTAACATTTTGACTAGAATGTGTATTTTATAAAATGCAAATTTGTGGCTTAACTAAAAAAAATGGCCTATTTTTATTTTTCCAAATATTTGAAAATGCTAATGTCTCTCGTTAGAAAACTATCTACACGTAACATATAAACATTTCGGGCATTTTTTACAGAAAGTTGGCTCTTTCCCCTCGAGCTCATTATTTCAAGTTTAGCACTAAGGAGTCTCTTTTGCCTTGAAAACCAAAGGAAGTTCATCGTCTCGATTGTCGACCAATGGCTTTTGTGCTTCGGCGTCCTTTTCGGGCGCTGCCGCCATCATTGTCGGTCGTTTGCTGTTGGCCACCATTTCAAGTTGTTTTACTCTAGTGTAAGATGCTGATCCAGCCAACACGACTAAATTACTGACCCACCAGAGGAATGAGCGGGTCTCGTTATAAAATGCCGAGGCCAGCACCGTTTGAGCACACGCTTTGGCGGTGCCGCTAATGTTGTTGGTCAGAGGCGACGTCACCTATGCATAAACGGCATTGATTCCTGTTTTGTACTCAAGTTGATTTTCAGAAAGGTCCCGAAGTGCACCCTGGGTGAAGAATTGGGAACTCGAAATTCAAAGTTCAAGTACGAGAACGTTAGCCCTCATTACTTCAAAGAGCAAAAGCATCATGGAGTGCATTGCCTGTGCACATACGGAGCAATGCAAAATAGTTCCCCTCTAAAAGGAGCCAATGAGGGCCTGCTTCCTCGTACACTTATTTTGAATTTCGAGTTCTCACTTCTTCACCCAGGGTGCGTTTCGGGACCTTTCTGAAAGTGAATTTTGAGTATAGCTCGTAATTAATTTTTGAAATACACTTAGAAGTTGCGCCTGGCGAGTTTCTCTTACCTTCACCTGAAGACTGGTTAAATATCCGATGGCAAATCCAAAAAGGCCGCCTAGGAGCATCGGACCCCAAAATATCATTTCCGAATAGTGTTCAAAATTGCCGAGGTTGAGCGATTCGCCCATGAGGAGGAAGAGAGGCGGAAAGAGGATGCAGGCATTGATGTTATTGTAATAAGTGAGCAGGGCAATGTCGCCACGAACAACGTTCAGCACTTTTTTGATGTAAATGGAATTAAGTGCAACAAACAGACTAGCCAGGACGCCATAGGTGACCCCCATCAATGATAAGGAGCCACCCACGTGCTCTTGATCCACGCCCAAGAAGAAGCCTCCCACGATGATGGCGCAACATGCTAGCGCCGGAAGGGACGTCTTCTGCTGCAACATCACATAGCTTAATATCTAAAGAGGTGCGGGACAAAAACGATGTTAAGAGCCAGAGCAGATCGGCCGTCTAAAGAAGGACTTCCAGAGCACTCACCACGTTGAAGACTGTGGTCAACGATCGTCCAATGTAATAAAAGGACACGTCCACATACTTTAGACAGAGATTATTAAAAGAGATCATCGCTACAAACATGAGGGACACGGGCAAGATCTGAAATTGAAGACAGATTTTTTCCGGTTAGAAATTTGATCTCATCTTATCTAGGGTTAACGTCAAGCAATCAGCTTGCATTGCCCACATTAATCCGATTGTTTTGCTATGGTTTTTATGCTTGCGCTTGGAAAGATTGGCATGGAGAGGAGAATGCAATTGCTGCCGACTTTTGCTGCACAGCCCTGGCATTTTCTCGAAGTGAGAGAACCGTGGAAAACTACGAAAGTCATGACCTTGGAAATTGAACCCAGGCCGCCCGATTGCGAGGTAGGAGTGTTAACCACTGGACCACCAAATGGTGATGATATTGCTACCGGTAAATAAAAAGTGTCACCTGTCGCAATTCGTCGAATGAAATGCCGAACGCATCGAACGTGAAGACGGATCGTCCGAAGCAAATACGGGTTAGCTTTGACACGAAGGTGAGGCCGATGCAGAGAAAAACGGTAACAACGCATTGGAACCACGTAACGAACAATGGAGCATCCAACTACAATGGCAAGTAAATAACAGATGCGAGGTTCATTATTATTTACACAATGTGAAGGAGGGTAAAGCCAGCTGCCATGGTACCTTAAGTGCATTATACATTGGTGAAAAAACTTACTTGTAAATCATTTCCACTTAGTAAAAACTTGTTTATAAATACCAAAGATATAGAAATAACCCTGTAATTTTAAAAAAAATCTTTAACTTTATATATAAAACAAAAGCATTTATTAGTAAATAAAGGCACGTGTGTTGTTAACATTTAAAAACAATCGTTGCCAAGTTGGCAACTTTTGACCTCACACGTCATTGGTTTTCACGCCTATGAATGGATCTATATACACCTGACTGGACCAAATAACCTGACCAGAACAGGTGTACACTCATTCTGGGTGAATTCAACTCTTATTTGGCTATAGTTGTAATATTAAAAACGTACGATATTATATCAGGGGCGTTTTCTTACCAATAAGCTGCAACAACGAGAGCAATTTCCAAATATTGACGGAATAACACGTCTTTCGGCCAGTGCATTTTCATTTTACAATGAAATCTCCTATCACTTAAAAGTTTACTCAATGATTTTAATGAAGGCATACATAAATTTTTATAAATAAGGTTCGAGCAACGTACGAGCTATTAGCTGCCACATCCCCGTTTAATAGCCGATGTCAGAGTGCTGATGTTAGAGTAAAATATGATGCCATCGGAAGAAATTTCAATTTGCATTAATTTATGGAATTCTTGGTTAGCATGTCTTAATTTATCCGTTCAATGGTAAATTCGAAAAACACATTTATTGCGTATTTTATAAATGATTTGTTTAGATTACATTCTACCCAACTTATTACACAAAAAAAACCCATTAAATGTGAACAATATTCGCTAACACCCATTGACAAGAAATTGTAATGAAAGTTCCAACATGGCGGTACCCTTTGTTGGAATGGCGCCAAACTTGGATGTTGTTGCCATGGCAACCACTTTGAGTAATAAAGCCAGATTTACACGATGACAGCAGCATTAATAAAACATTAAAAAATATTTACGGTAAAAGCTACTGACTGCGACAGATGCTTGCAGCCGTTATGTGAATAGGGCTTTATGAATGTTTTCTTATGCAATCGATAGATGGCGACGGCAGTATAAGGTGCTTCTATTTTTATCATATTCCCCAGTGCTGGTGTTGTGCCATGTTCAAGGAGGTTGAAAGAGTTTAATTAGTAACAGAACTGTTTACAGTTGTTGATGGTGAGAAAAAAGCCCAGCTTGCATTTTTATCGCGGGAATTCAACGAATGAAGTCTAGAACGAAAAAAGATGAAATTGTGTCGTTTAACTTTAAATCAAAGTTGAAATTAAGCGGCATCGATGGCTCCTACTTCTTCGTGCATTATTTGTTTTCTTTTTCTGTGGAATATTTGTTGTTGCTCGATGGACGAACCTCCATCGAGCCATGCACCGACATGGGGAGCACCGGCTAAAAATGGACGTGTGGAAAACGAATTAGGACAAATGAATCGTCCAGTATTGAGTGAACCTCGTTCCTCCTATCAAGTCGTTTCGATGAATTTCGGCAGAGTCCAAACGCCTTTGACCATTGCGTTTTGGGTCTTCATAGCATCAATAGCAAAATTAGGTAAATTTATTTCATCTTTTATTTTTAAATTCATAACTTTTATTCATTCATTAATTTCATTTCATAACAAAAGAAGTGCAGCATTTCTACAGATATTTTGGCATTAGTATAATTATTATACTTTGGACTAACATTATGCTTCGCAGTCCAATTATATCTAGCAACTATTCTTGTTGGGTTAGGAAAGGTTAGGTCAGCTGGGGGTCTGGTGGTGAAGCCCCGGGTCAGTCTAACGTTTTAAAAGTGGGGCCCCATAGGTATACAATATCTAATACATTTATTATTTTTTTTTTTATTTAATTTTATTTTAACATGCTTCCTTTTATACTTCTTATTCATACCGCTGCCAAGAATAAAAGGGCCCATAGGTATACAAGTACCGATATTTTATAAAATAGATATTTTGCTTATAATCAATCCCCCAGTCAGGTCGCCCCTTTTGTAAGCAATTATCAGTATTATAATATTTTACGTGGTAAATATATAACGCAATCCGTGTTGGATTGTTCAGTGCATGGTCTCACAATATGACAAAATGTGTTATATAGCAAAGTTACAATAGAAAGAGAGAATTATTTAACATTTTTTTTTATCATTATTGATATATTCTATTATCCAATATCACGTTAAAGGGAAAGTTCCACTTTCTAACAAATGATATAACAAGTACTCGACTCAACCTATTATTTTTTGTCGACGGTATAGTGACTTTGACGCATGAGGGCGTTAGTGGTACTAATTCCTCATAGCTGATGGCTGAAGAGTAAAAGTTCCTAACCTTTTTTCGATCATTCTAGCTTAACGTTTAGGTATTAATATATTCAGTGGCGGATCCAGGGGGGGGGGAGCGAGGGGGTCCGGACCCCACACCACCCCCTTG
>JAQIXP010000021.1:0-49393 GCA_034700285.1 Proteroiulus fuscus | reverse complement strand
TTACATGCATTCTATATTTATTTATCGAATTTCAAAGTTTACCGTTGAGTTTTTCGTCACATTTTGCCCGATTGTACAGCTCACAGGGCAGATAAACAAAAAAATCATACTCCAGGTTTTAGTAAATTTAATTGTCCTTCATAAAAATGAAACCCCATCGATTTATGTTTAGCCATTAATAAGAAATTTTAATTTTAATTTAACATGGAAATTCCCATAGGGGCATGCATGCTCTGAAAAGTGTGGACAGCCCCCTTAATCAGATTTTCTTAAAAACGTGGACAACGTCATTTTGCCGAGTAGTGGTGAATAGGGATCAAATGTGTAACTATTTTTTGTTTTCATTATATAACTATAGTACGAATGCAGCAAGTATATATGACCTGCTTGCACTGTTACTTTTTATCACAGATATATATAGGGATATGAGGATGTAGTGTTAGCAAGAACTTCTTTTCAAAATGAAGGATTCATTGTAGGTGAATAATAACTTCTCTCATTATGCATTAGATAGTTTATTATAAATTCCCTTACTTTAATTGAGTTGTAGGTTCATAAATGTCGCTTTGGTGGAAACTATTTTGTCGAATTAGATGAGTAATAACTTACAAATATTATTTTTTTTTCTGCCTTGCTCCATTTGCGCTTCATTTGCATTGAACTTGGATTGCCCTGGCTGGCAAATAATGAATTTTCATTATCAGCCCATGTGGCAAGTGCTTATAAGTGCCAACAAAGTGATATTTATGAAATTTAAGCGCATTATTAAATTGAATCGGTGATAAAAACGTCTTAGAATTTTCTTCGGATGGAAGTTAATACCCTGGGCAAATGGATCCTTACTAGCTTATTCAATTTCGTATCTATGGATAAATTCCAGTTTATAGCAATTTTATGCAACAACAGAAAACTGAATGTGCACAAATTAAAGAGAATTGGATATGGAAAAGAGGGTGGGGAGGGGGAAGGGATTTCCACTAAGATTCCTTTATTTCTTGATGAATACTTGTAGTAATTTATTTGTCTTGAAGATGATTCCCATAATATATATATTATAATTTGTGTAGGGGAATGGTGATACTGGATCTAATTGAAAAATCATAAAAAGTTAATTAGATAAGATGACAGGAATTCATTGCATTTTGTGCAAAAAGTTCCAGTGTGTATACTTTTTTGTTCATTCCCTCATATTAAATGTAGCCTATGTCTCAAATGGTTTCAAATCAAGCCTATTAATAGGCGTGCCAGGCCATTTAATTTATTCTGCAATTTTGGATCAAAGAATTTTATGAAGGGGGAGGGCCTGGCAATACATTTCAAATATATTAATGGCCAGCTATGCAGTTCTTTATTTGTAGAAATAGCAGCCATATGCTGTACATCTAATGCATTAATGAAATATTCAGATTAGATTTAAATTAAAATATATTGCTTTATTCATGACCCACCCCCTTTCCCCTTTGTAGTATTTAACAAGAAGCATGTATATCTTCTCCCATTTCTGCGTTTCGTAATATGTGGAGGACCCAAATATATACAAACAGATTTTGAAATTGTACATCCAATCACTGAGAATATAAGCATAAATACAGCTTGAACGTAGAAGAAATTGAGAAAATGAGAAGTAGCAATAATTGTAAGGATTCCTTTGGATGCATGCCTAAGTTGCAAAATATGTTATTGCTTTTATTTATTTAGAAAATATATGCGGTTTCCTGTTTTTGAAAAGCTTTGGTGATTTTTTTTCCGTTTTGATATAGATGTGCTGCATTATGTTTAAATAAGCACCAATGATCGAAGGAGTTTAATATATTCTTTCTTTTCTCAAAAATACACGTTTATAGTTGCGTTTATAGGACTATGTGATTTGTGAAATCTTATGCTATACAAATGTTGTCACTGACTTTGTATATAGCCGTGAGGTGTGTATTCGTTGCACGCAATACTAATAATATTGACTCTTCTTGTGGGATTCACTTTAAACCTGGCGTTTGTTTGTTTTAATCCTGGTTGAATGTGTTTTGCCAGTTTCAGACTTCTCCTTGTCATTACTTGTGCTATTCCCTAAGGCTACCCTTAGCAATTCCTAACGTTTCCTCGCTTGATTAATCGAGACTGGGTTTCAATCAGGTTTAGCAAACCAATGAATCATGGGAATATTGGCATAATGACAATTAGGCCGGCAGTATCGTTAGAATGTACGGTGCAAAGTTTAATTAATGGACGAAAATCAGGCAGTGTTTTCAAGTTAATTATTTTCCTATTCGAGTTGACTTAGGTATACGGCTAGTTGTTTCTGAGAGTTTCATATAAAATTTTTTAACAGTACAGGTATTGAGTTTTTACCTTTATTTCTTTGCAGAATTGCAAATTTGCAATTAATTAATGGCACGGCCCATTCTCTCATAATATTTCAAACATTAAAAATACCAAAGGCCAGTTGTGACCTAATTAGTTGTGAGCTACCTTAATTTGAAGAAAGAATGGTGCCATCACATTTAAGTAAATATATTTACTTAAAATTTGAAATTGAATATTTATTGAAATTAAAATTTGAAGCAATGTTTGCTGCAAATTTTTAATGAAATATGAAAAGTAAATGTTGCTTAGCTTGGTTCCGGTTCATACAATCTACCAGTATCTTCCATATGTAATGCATTGTAACAAACTTTGAAACTGTACGTCTTAATTCCTCTATCCCAAATGTGATAAGTAATATTTGAACGCTACCATATTTAATGATTTATTATTATTATTTATTTTTAGATTTGCAACTGCAAAAGTTATCAACGCATATGCATTGCTTTTACATCAGTATGAAAGCAATTCTACATTTACCAACCACTGCATAATTAAAATGTTTCACCGCTTTGCCTGGGATTGCAAAATGCCTGCGATAATATTTCAAGCATCGATTTTTCGAGACTTTCAGAAGATTTTGGCAGATCCGAAACTACCAACGTCAAACTCTTTAAAGGTAAGTCTGTATTTCTCTATATTTCTGCATATTTGGTTGTAAAACTAAAGCAGGAATAGTTTAACTGCTGATTTTATATTTTCTGGCTATGGTACTGGTACTTGAACTCAGTGAGTTAACCAGTTTTGGATGAGTGCAATTTCGTTTTTGTTACTTGTCACTAAACTCAAAATCACTGTATTAAGTTACTTTGTAGCTATATCATATATATTATATAGATATTTTCACCTTTTTTATTTTTGTAAGAACGCATATATGCTGTAAAGCCTGTAATTTAATTTTCTTACTTTGACCATATGCATTTTATAATGGCTTCATTCATTGGAGACCAGTGCATTAAGATTATTTTACCGCATTTTGATTTAAAATTCTTCTCTCGGAAAGCAGACTTCAAAGGAATCTATCTTATAGTGTCCCCCTCCTTTTTCGTTATTCCATTCTCGTTTCAGAGTTAGTCACTTAATGGACATCTAAATTGAATTCTCAAAATTCGCTCGTACACATTGCCTGAGACAACAGACCAATTGTCATTTCTAGACGCTATTACATTACACTACATCCATCAAACTACAATTTGTTGTCTGCACAGACACACATGGTCATGTGCATCTCATCCAAATACAGCTAATATTATACAATCAGATTATGTTATAGAATGTAAAAATGATGCAATATAACATAGTCATGCAGCTGTTAAAATGTTTTATTCTATGTTGTGCATAATGTGGAGATAATCTTCTTGCTCTTGCACCTTGTTCTTCGCAGAATTGATGCTAGCTACGATATCTTATGTAATTTTAATTTAAATGGAAATCATATATTATTTACAATTGCTTTTCTTGTAATGCATTTCTAGGAAATTGTGAAGTTCATAAAATTTATTCTCCAAAAGTTCTTTGAAGTGGCCAAGACGAATAACAAAGTTTTTGTCGAATTGTTGTTCTGGAAAGGGTCTAAAGACGCTTTTGCAATCGAAGAAGGGTACAGTGCGTACAAGGACAAGTGAGTTGCAGTCTGTGTTGTAATTTTAGGGTACTATTTGGTTAAAATCATACATTTTAAAATGCATCCCTTGAATATTTCAAGTGACAAAAAAGGGGCTCAGTATGCATGGACAGAAAATCAAGAAGCCGACTTGCAGAGTTTGTATGAAGAATTTAAGAATAAAAATGAACCAGGTTTGGATGGATAAAATCATTTTATATTTGTGCACTTTCATTTATTATGATACATTTTGTAGAAAATAACTTGCATTTGTCTGTTAAACAGGCAAAGATGTTGTGGATTTATTAGTGGAAGAATTTGAAGACGATAAGAGAACAAGGAAGCAAATCATTCGACAACTTAAACGACAGGGATTGTTATTGGACGTCAAAACTCTGAGGAAGAGCGGTGGAGGCAATAAAAGGTATTTATTGAAAATCTATATAATTATACATGTATACATCCAAGAATGTTTGTTTATTTGTGCGAACTTATGCAGGCTAAGGTTATTGTTAAATTGAATTCCTAACATAATGATATGGAAGAACAATCGAGTGTTGAAAACCATTTAGCTATACTGAAACCAAGCAAAAGAGCGGCGTAGATATATCCCACTACTGGCAATCACAAGTCAATGGATATTTATGCCGTTCTTTTGCTCGGTTTCAGCATAGTTACTAAATTAATCCAAATGTGTCATTTAATAGAATTGATGACAAAATTCCAAGGGAGTTTACTGAAGAAGAAATTGTAGACTTGAGGGACCTTTTTGAGCAATTTAAAGATGCGGATGGTAACTACATTCCTAATTTTCAATTTCTTGAGACTTTTTGATAATTTGATTTTTTTTTTAACATTATGGAATTGTTGCACTTTAATATCATTCTGAACATTTTTTAAATGGGAAAGTATCACCTCTTTACAAATTATTTTGAAATGAAAGAAAACAAAAACTGATATGGGAAGTTGGTATGGTAAGCAGATTTAACGATAATAAGTAATTCACAACTTGTTGACATGCAAATATTGCGCCATATTGCGTCAAGTGATGAATGGTGAGCAAATGTAGAACTGGTTTTTTTTTGGTTCCACTTCAGCGCCCTCTGCGGTTGTCATTTCGCATATTTATGGAATTTAGCAATATTATTGACAAGGATTCATTCATACATAACATTTATCGAGTTGATTTATTTAAGGAAAAGTACAGGGTCGATTGAAAAAACCCTGGAATGAGGATTATTGAAATAAGAGTTTTAAGAACCAACTAAATAATAATACAGAAAAAAAAAGTTATTTTATTGACGATTAACTAAAACTTTTACAAAATGAATTTATATGGGATTCCTAAAATGGCGCATTTACTTACATTCCCACTTGGGTGGCTTTCACTGAACTGCATTTTTTCCCAAATCACACTCTGGAATCAGCTATATTTTCTTAATGGTATTTTTTTTAACAATTTTGAATTTCAGTCTCATATCAACTTTTTTTCTTGTTCATTTAAAAATAACTACTGTTCATACTGTGAGATTTTCCCATTAACTATCTAGATAAAAGTTAAATTAGTTTCATGTTCTATGCATATTCATTGCCAGCAAAAAAAAATTTTGACAGTAAACCGCTGAAATTGTTTTCTGATGTTAAAAGTGCAGTAAATCCGTGTTACTATAAAAAAGAATTATTTTACAGGTTTTTTTCTGCAGTTTACTGTGTATCTTTTGTGCTGGTTTACAATTCATTCATAAAGATAATCTGTTAGCATTTCTGCTTTCAAACTGGCATAAACTCTTGTCAAGTTTCTTGATTGAATATATTGAAGGTTCTAACAAAATTTTATAAACAATTTTTCTTACAATTTTGTGGGGTGGAAATTTTTTTTACCAATTTTTTTAGATATTGTTGCTCGTATTTTGGATAATTTAACCGTGAAACGACCAAAGAAACGAGTGGTGCAGAAGCTGCTCGAGTTGGGAATTGTATCTGATAAAAAGGAGTTGCGGAGAAAGTCAAAACGAAGTTCAAGAAAAAGCAACGATGACGTTCTTCGATCCCATAGGAGCAGCAACTCTGATACTCATAATATGTCGCCTTCGAGAAGCGGTATTTTATTTAATCACGAATCGTTATTGTTTTGGGTACTTTTAATTGATTTTTATTCATATTCATATGCCAATTCAAGGGCCTAGCCAACCTCAAAGAGCTAAAGCTCCTGCTTCGTCCCGGAATAAACGGATGAGCGACAATTTTGATTCTTCCAGCAATAGTTCTTCATCGAGTGAAGATGAATATGAACGTGAACAATCCAATGAGAACCTTCTGGAGGTACTAAGAACTACTGTGGAAATGGAAGGCAAATATATTTTTTTATAATTTTGATGTTAGCTTTTATTAGCCTTATTTGAAACAAACATAATATTTCAAAGAAGATTCACGTTTTTTCTTATTGATTGAATTATGTGTCCATTTATCAGATCTCAGAGGCCCAATTAGTTGGGTGAAAGATGACTTGAAGGATATTGGCGATGATCGAGAAACTGAAGGTGCCATAAAAATTCCCATTTCAAAATAAATATGCCTTTCTAGTTGCCAACCCAGTTATCATTTTTTTTATTTAGACGACGGAGAAGCTGCCCCTTTGGTGCCAATCTTGGAAGAGAACCACCTTGCGCTCATTAATCCACACTTTGTTACGCTATTGAAGAGTTTAGGCTTAAAACCACCTGCTAACGAACAGGTAGCCACATATCTGAAAGCCAAATAGTTTTCCTGTAATATTGTTTGCTAAGCTGTGTTGTGTTCAAAAATAGGAGATTTATTGGCGCTACCCACTATCGTTAACATCTAGACAGTGTCATGAAAAAGCAAAACTTATTGATGATGCTTTGCAAGGAAAATTACATACGACTCAGCCAAACCCAGGAGCTGACAATGACGAAAGGTAAGTATCCCAGTTTTACTCCAAAGGACCATTATCACCTTGCCCTTAATTTAATTCTTGCTTTTGCTAATTCGAATTACTAGCGAAGATGATGTGCCTATTAGTAGAATTTCTATGACACAAACCTCTTTTAAAAATGAAAATAATGATAAAGATACATTAAATGGAAGCACAATTTCATCAGCCGTTACAGCTGAACTGGATAATGATTATCTAGGACCATCTTCATCTCAAACAAAGAAACCAAAACGGAAGAAACTAATTATACAAAGCGATAGGTTAGTCATAACACTCTTTTTAATTTTAACTTCAATGGCTTAATTCAGAAGTGACGAATCTGCCAAAAGTTGCTTTTGAGATGTTGGAAATAATCATTGTTCAAAAGGCTGAAATTTGGTGAACAGATAGAACAATATATATATATTATAGTAATGTGCTAATTTTTGTAAAATAATTAAATTACACTGTAGTAAAATTAATTAAGTAATTTTCGAAATATGCTTAAAAATGCAAATTCGCAAGTTGACTTTGATTAATTTTGCAGGAAAGCGAAATAAATTAAGTGTGAAGTAGCCGATCTGCACATCCATTAGTTTGCCCATTAAATAAAAAGAATGCAAAAAAATGAGCGAAAATTGTCTCGTTCGCCACTTGTATTTTAATAAAAATTCAGGTCTCGAGACATTTTTAAAAGGTAATCATTTCACTTTTAGGAAGGACAGCTTGTTGGATATTCGCTACTGTTCACTTCTGTAACTTAGACAATTATTGGTTAAATTAATTTCTGTAACTTTAGATTCATTAGGGACACTTTCAGGATCTCAATGGTACAATTATCTCATTTTTAACAAATTAGCTTATTCGTCACTTCTGAATTAAGCCATCGACTTATTCCTGCAATGTTATTGTTCTACTTTTTACTAATTCGAATTATTAGTGACGATGATGTACCTATCAGCAGAGTTTCTAAGACTCAGTCAAATTTTCAAAACGAATCGAGTATTGATACTGCTACATTGGCTGGAAGCGCGATTTCATCAGCTGTTGCAGCTGAAATCCCAGATAATGATAATCCAGGATCATCTTCATCTCGAACAAAGAAACCAAAACGGAAGAAAATAATCATACAGAGCGATAGGTCAGTTATTTCACTCATTTTATTTGGATTTTTGCCTCTTTGTTAATTTTTACTGCTTATATAACACATTATAGCGAGGATGACGTGCCTCCTGTTGGAGAATCTTTTATGAATCTAACATCAACCCAAAGTTCAGCCAAGTCGAGTGAAACACTTACGGACAAGTCTGTTGAATACGGAGGTGAAATACTCAAAGATATTGAACCTGAAGAAAACATTGGAAATGGAAATAAGAGAAAAGCTGGTGCTTTGGTTAATGACGAATGCGAGGGTTTAGAACGTGAAGTGGACAATGTTCAAACGAAAAAAACCAAAAGGATGCATGTCATCGAATCGGACAGCGAGTGATTCGTAAGTGGACAATTTTTGTTCATTCTTTATTTTTGAAAGTTAAATTATAAGTATTACACTTTCTCAATAAGTTTGGCAATTTTGGTGCCACCTTAAAATATATTTATAAAAATAAATGTTTGGGCCTTTTTCAGCTTTTGAATGCCCAACTTTATGTCAATTTGTTCTATTTCATAATTTTTAATATTTTTCTTTTGAAAAGATTTTGAATAATTTTTTAATACTTAAGGAAAGGTACTCATTAGATTTTTCACATTTTCCCATTGACCACATGCCAGCATACATGACAAATATTAGAGCGACTACAACAACTCATATGAAAATATTTTTTAATGAAAACATATAAAGCATTTAAAAACAATTGCTAAATGGCCTATGCCATTCACATTAAATAAGAAAATAGCCAATAAACAATATTACAATAAATTTTAGTGGGCTTGCAATAATTTAAATGAGAAAATATTTTATTATTTGTAAGATGTCATCACTTGCTACCACATAGAATATTCGTTGAGAATAGAAAAGTATTTTATTATAAAAGGCACGTATATTATAGCTAATGCTACACCTAGTATACCATTACATTTTTTGCTATTTATGCAAATTGGAATTACTTTTCAAAATGATCCGTAAATACAATCCTCCAACTTGACTAGTGAATCCTTAATCAACATTATCTTAAATGTTATATACTAACTTAATAACTGCTTTTACCCATTACTGCGCCTAACAATTAAATTATGATTTAATTCAACATTTGCATTTAAATTATAAAAAATCAACAAATAATAAATATTGTAGGGTATCTTTTCGCGAGGAAGCAAGCAAACTAGAAAGTAGCAGGAAAGTGTGATTAATCTAGCTTGCTGGTATCATTATTGCATACATTCCATGGGAATCCGAGTTGAATTATCCATTTGTCAGTTACCGTAGGCACTAATAGAAATAAAACAGAAAGTTAACTAGCAAGAATGCATTAGTATAGCTTAGGACAATGCTGAAGGAATGAGATTTTATATTCAAAGCCCATATTTTTTATAGAGACTTTTTAGTAAAAAATAGTTTCCAAACTTTTCTCAAGAAGTTATAACGAGAAAACTTGAGAACATTTTAAAGGGAAATCAAACCCGGTGTGAACACACATTTTCCTGTGCACTCAGACTGGTCTAATACTTGTCGCATCTTTTAATAGGGCCTAATATTTTCTAATCTTCCAATAGTTTCTTGACTATTGGAATTTGGTATTTCTATAGTGTCGAGCAAAAAAAATTTTTTTATAACGGCTTCAGTCTTCTGAACATGTAGTTTCGTTACTTCAGCATTATTGCCCTTGCACGTAATTAACAAAAAACAAAGACTAGCTCCAGCTTTTTTGAATCACTGCTCCAATAATGCATATGTAGGCAAGATGGCAGTTAGTAATTGTCCTATAGTATTGATTTGAACAGTATTGATTCAAAACATACCTTTGGACAATAAGCATGCATACTACTACTCCACGCTTGCAAGGCTAATAACAGCATGGAGCTACATGATGGAGGTGGTCCTTCAGAAATGTGTGCGAGTGCAGTGCAAAAAAAGAAATGGAAATAAATAAAATAGAACTTAATAAAATACTTAATAAAATGTGCCATTTGCTAAGTTTTGAGTATGACAAATTCAACGTAAAGACAAATACAACAACATATATAATAACACAATTCGTTTGTTCGAGAATAGCCTAGCTTACCTTTTCATAAGATAGGCTTTACTAAGCAGCCTTTTCGAAGGATCGTTGATTGGAGATTCTTGCATCACATTCCCGTACATATTCACTGCGACGTACAAACTGCACAGTAAAATCGGACCCATGATGGCCCCTTCAGCTCCCAAGCAGAAAATTCCCCCGGCTACTGCCAAACCAGTCAAATAAGGATGGCCACCTCTGTAATGATGTTTTAAACAGCATGAGTTAGTTTAATCGCTTTGTTAGTAATTTCAAATTCAGGAAAATGTTCTCACCCCCTTATTTCGCTGTAAATTGCAGTATCGACACATGACATGGGCAGGAGTTGACACACGAGCATGAGGATAGCTTTGATGCCTTGTCCTTGCACCAACCACAATTCCATGACGGCCGGAACAACGGCCCAAAAAGTACCAAGGAATGGCATCGCTCCAAAAATTGCAGCCAACGCTAGTCAACAGTAATGGGCACAAAATGTGAGTTTCCTCATTCAAAATTAATTAATTTTATTAGATGTATCTGGGTTAACACAAAACTATAGAAAGTGTAAACGTAGTTTAGTCAGAGCTAGCTCTGTTTAAAAGCTTACCTGAGGGAATATACACCATTTTAACTTGGAAAAGCCTATGAATGAGCCACGTCCATAATCCATAAAAGAAAGCCATTTTAAACGAGGCGGCAAAGACTCCATTTACGGCCGCTTCGACGGCCATCCCAAATCTGTGCCCACTTCCACCTGGAGTCAGCTTGTTAAAAATAACGATGGGCTTGTATTTTTCCCCACTTGCAGATAACAGGTAAAATAAGGCAGTCACAAAAACAAACTGAAAAATAAATAAAAGTTTGTCAAGGAAAGCGTTTTTGAAGCTAACGAGATCATTGGACGAATTGAACTTACAAAACTAAATAAAAAGTTAAGTAGCGCCGTCCCCCCTCCGAAAAGTAATGAAAAGATTGCCGTAAGCGCACTCAATGCAAGACTAATATTTCCTTTTAAAACCGTCCATGAGGCATCAAAAACCTGAAATTAATAATAAGCTTAATAAGGCTGCAATTGGATTGATATCTGTGGCAATACAGTTTAAGAAAACATTAAAATGACATACAGCCATGAAAGTATCCACATTTTCTTTCACAAATCCAATGAGAGCACTAAAGTTAAACAGGCCAGGAGCCCCTAGTTCGGCCATTAAGTTTCCAAACATGCCGCTGTTTTCTTGGCTAGTCTGCGGACCTGCCGTTTGGTTGCTCTCCATCCAAGCTTGGTAAATCTTGTCCCACAATTCCAAAACTTGCTTTTCAATTTGTTCTGCCTTCTCGTCATCTTTTTCATTGATGAAATTTTTCACCTTATTTATAAAACGGTATCAATAAGATGAGTTTTTACGTAAGTTTGTCAGTATGTGGACAAAGGATATCGAATTATAATTATGCTACTTTATGAAAATATGTTATAGTAATTGAACTCCAATGAGTCCACATTATAATTTACCATTTTTACTGCGAGTTCTCGACCGTATTCATATGCATTTTCAAACATGGAATCCAACATTGTAGAAAGGCCCTCGGGTAACAATCCTTGAATGTTCGGGTTATGCACTAACGTGGTATTAATCAAATTGCTTGTCACTTGAACCAAATGCATGCTTTCGGCATGAATCTTTAAAAAATGTTATATGAAAAAAAGTTTAATTTGGTAAATTAGCCACTATATCCATGGCATAAAATAGGTTTAATATGATACCTGTACGAGAAGAAATAGTGTGGCCATTAGCACAAAAATAATTACTAGAAGAATTACACCAATTGTTGTAAGCACATCTGTGCTTTGTTCTAAAACTGTAATTATCTGTAAGTAATTTTAGATGTTAAGTGTTAGACCAGCTATTGCGTACAACTAAAATAATAAATTGTTTCCATACTTTGCTATCCCCACGCAATGTAAGCTTTCCTAAGCCCCTTATTGGTGCCGGAAACAGTGCGTCCTTTCGTTGTCCTAACCACAACAAGGCAGAATTATACAAAGAATTGTACTTGTTCAGAAGAAATGTCCATAGACCAAAATGTGTCCCTATAAAAAATGAGAATTTCAAAATATGTTTCCAAATTACTTTTGATGAATTGCCCTAGTGTATGATTATATCGTACCCAGTCGTTTAATGATTAAGTAGACCACTGGAATAGCCAACAATGGCCAAACCCAGGCGTGCTTCCACAGCTGCACTAAAATGCAAGCCCAAACTAAGCCATAAATGTAGACATTGCTCATTTTTGAGTCATCTTTTGCCCAAAAGTTTGATGTTGATGCTTGTCTTGACAGTGGTGGTACCCGAAATGTGGTTGGGGCAGGTGAAGCCCTTCCCAAAGCAGATGGAGCTGGTGAAGCCCTAGCCGTATTGGGAGGAATTGGTGAATTGGATCTTGCCGTGTCAGTCACTGGAATATCTTTCACCATGGGCTAAACACATAATCCCAAATTATTATATTTTCATATATAACTTTCACAGAAAAATAATTGCATCATTAATTTTACAAAAAAAAATAATAAATTATTGTTAACACAAAATTGAAAGAAGAAATTCATGCAAAGCTTTTCCATGCAAAACATTTTATTTGTTTCAAGCAATGGACCAAGTCTATTAAAACAAACTATTAGAAAGATAGTAAGATATTTGGCACAACTATTTAATTATGATAGGCCTATATTTAAATGGTGACGCCCTTTCTTGCAAAAAAAACTAAAGAATCTTAATTTAAAACATACAATATATTTAACCAGTAATTTTTTTTTAATTTGCAATTTCCCGTTTCGGACTACGAGCCTTTGGCTCTATGTGCGCTTGATATTAAAAAAATAAGAATATTTTATTTAAATAGTTGTACAGCATCTTTTAGCAACTTAATTATTTAGAAAAATTTCAGGTGAGAATTTCAATTTTGGTAGGTTTCTAATAATGTGGACGCCAGACTAGTCCCTTAAAAGGTAAATTTCAATAGTTTAAGTGGGACTCAATATAGTAGATCCTACTTGAAATTTACACAAAATTATCTAAATTGATTGAGTCGTATGAGTTTCATGAAATTGGTATAAATTTCATGTAGGCCTAACTCTCTAAACTGTTGTACATTTAAAGACTTGATAGCCACATTCTAGTGTTATACATTCGTAAGCTACACTTTTAAATAGAAAATTCGTGAAATTTATTGAAGTTAAAGTGAACATTTATCAAATTTACTGAAATGCATACACATTTATTTTCCTAAACATTCTCACCATGTTTTCATAAAATTGTCGATCAGCCCAAGGGAAGTACTTTGGATTATTCATGGGCGATGGTGAGCGCGACCTATCCAATTCTATATTGGGAATTAGCCCATAATGTCCTTTAGTGGTTGGAATGGCTTCCAGCAGAAATTTATTCTTAGCAAAAGAAGTTTAAATAGAAAACCAAAAGCATAGAAAAGCAGAAAGAATGTAAAAAGTGCATTGGCAGGGCAAATTTAATAACAGGTATGCAGGGTGATTTTTAGCCAAAAATATATGCAGCTCAAATTTACTTCAAATGTGTAATATAAATACATACTCGAATTCCGAACTGGGTCGTTGGACTTCCAACTCCGGTTAGAACTGACCAGGCTATTTGCAAAAATGATGGAATTTCTGATTCCTCATCGTCTTCAGATACTAGCAACAAGTTCCACATAGTAATTAGTGGCAACACGAGCAATGCAAAAACAAAGTTTTTCCCAAGAACTTTCGTAGTCCTACCTTGAAGTTTATATTGAGTTCTGATATCATTGACTTCCATACAGAATCCTACAATCATAAGTGTCATGATTGCCACAAATATGGGACCCCTGAATGGCCCCAGCACTGTTGCCATGTGCAGAAACATGATGACCCAAACAAATATAGATACCGAACACAACACCCTGCTAGTGTTTGAACTCCAGTAAAATATCACGATCAGGAGAAATCCGACTACTAGAGACCATACCTATAAACAACAGTTTCAATGGTACACATTTGTTATCATAAGCCCAGTAACAGCATGGCCTGGTTAAAGTCAATATGAATTTTAAAATAAACCCTGAAAAAAAATTTCAAAATAAACTGAGGAAATTTTAATGTTAAAATTTAAAAAAAAAAAAAAAAAAAAAAAACCCCGATGATAAAACAAAAACTGTTAGAACTTAGAAAACGACAGAAAAACTGCATTCTTTTTTATGTAAAACTTTCATATGTAAACTACAGTACATGGCAATGTTTTTGCTGATTATTTTTTTACAAGTACTGTCAAATAATTGTGATCATTTAATTTTAACACAGTTTAACGAACGTTAACATTTAATTTTTTGTGAAATAATATACATATAGATCTACTGGTATTTCAGGATATTAAAATAATTTATTTACTAGAGTTATTTCCAATGTTAAGATGGGCCTGCAGTGTAGGCCTACTGACATCAAAAATGTGCAAAAATTAATATTTTCAAATCAGTCAGTGACTTTGCAGTTATTGCCAATCAAGCAAATTGATGTATTATGATTGCATTTAAGAATTTATTTATTTTTCATGATATCATAAAATGTTTAAAGATCTGAGTTGAAATATGAGCATTACAAATAGGTTATGTAGTTTGGTTTTCCTTTTAAAGTTCAACATTTGTCTGGACATTTTGGTTCTAATGAGGACAAAGATTTATTTTTAGACATGCAGACTATTTCCATGATTATTACTGGGTATAGAATCAGATTTAATTAGCTGGATAATTCAATGGGGGAAATGTATTCACTAATTAAATATATTCATTTCAAGCAATTTTCGTTAATTTTCATTAATTAGTAATACAGTTGTAACTTTTAAAACTTAAGCAATATCACATACGACTCACATTACTTGTTTATTTGGCATTAATATTTTGATGACTCATGTTCATAAGGATAGTTGCTTTAATTACAGAAAGTGATACTCTTAAAAATAGTGGGTTGCTTCGGTATTTTCAAGTTTAAATTCAAAGTGCAGGCATCATAAAAAAATATTTTATCCAACATAATTAATTATCATTTATTTGCCTGATTGAGCCCTTAAAGAAAAGCATAAAGGCAATCCTTGCAGACATCAGAGCTCTCCAGGAAAGCCCCTAACATGGGTTTTCTCCAAAAAAAATTGTAATGCAAGAATTCCAGCAGTAGGCCTATGGACAGCCCTCCATTGTAAAAAAGTTTGATAGATTTATCTAGGAATGATGGAATGAGCATTGAATTTGCTTTAATTTTTGTAAAGGGTGGTCCATAAATAAATTTTGCACTTGGAGCTGTGACGTCGGATATTCACAATTGCTGATTAGGTCACGTTTGAATTTTTTTTTTAACTCAATTTACCATTTGACAAATTTAAAAATATCACAGCATTAACAATTAAATTACATTTTTTATTAGTTAAAACAAATACTTTTAAATCAGAAGAAAAAATGGTACTATCCTTAAGAGGGATACCAGTGTGGGGTCCCGCTAAAAACCGGTAAAACACCCACAACCCAGCAGGGGGTTTCGCCCTAGACCCCCTGATATCCTAACACGTGTAAGAAAGCATCTTTACACCTCCATATAGCGACACGGATGGTTTACATACAATCAAGAATATCATTATTCTTAGTCTACTATGAAAGTGAAGGGGGAAGAGAAGCTAAAGCCCTCTGCCCCTCCAAAAAAAATGAAATTTTGACAGGAAAATAGCCGCTAGGCCCAAAATTATTTTTATGGCAAGCCATGTAGCCTGTAGTAGTCTGCCTTTCTCCCCCCCCCCCCCCTTCCCCCCTTGATGCGTCTGATTCCCTCTCCAGGACGCACCTTTTTCTAACAAAACAGCACATCGTTGCTCCCTCTGAAAAATTTTCTGGCGGTGCCCATGTGGAAAGCCCATCTGACCCTCTCCCAGTAGTTATGAAATTGCACAACTAACTATTATAGTGAACATTATTGTTATTGGAGTGAGGGTTATGATGGACAACACCTTATTGTAACACTATAAATTATTTAGACACATTAGTGAGAGGGGGATCTATTCTGGTATAGCATCTTTAAGATAATAGCTAGATCGCCTCTATGTTGTCATCATGATCAAATGACATAAAAGCGTTTTTTGGTGATGACACATTTGTATACAAGGTGAAGTCTTGGCATGCATACAAATTACTTACCCATATGGCGCTGAAATATCCAAATAAGTCGTGGGTGTGGTAAATGAGTGTGTCCTTGAGGAAAATGCCAAGTTTTAACAAGGATTGTGGCGTGAAGACGTATACCAGGTAGATAGTGGCCAACCCAAAGGTCACCGTCGCCATCGATTTCAAATAGCGTTGGACAGTATCACCCACCACTTGAGATGTATGCTCGATGACTCCAATCGGTAGTAAAATAAAACCTACCGATAAAGGTGTTCCCGATAATTTTAAGCTGCGAAGCCATTTTCTGATGATACCTGTCAGTCTGCTTTTGCACGGGTGAAGGAAAGAACCGCAAAGGACTGCCCAAAGTAAGGGTTTGAAAAAGGGTTGCAACACAAAATATAAGGCAGTACAACCTGCCGCGCCGAATAACACAAATAACATCCCAGCAGCATTGTAAAATGCATGTTTCAGAGCTTTTTCGTGACCCTGAGGTACGAAATTTAAGACATTTTCCAGAGGAGAACGAGGAAACTCACTAGAAGTCGCCATTTCTCCAATTTTTTAAAGAAATAATAAATTTCCCAGAATGCTTAAGTTGGCAAGTCAGCTGATTACGGAGACCTTTAATGGCCATGCAGTCTGAAGCATCTGACTTGTATCTTGCGCCATGGCCACCTTATAAATATGCATAAGGTGGCTATGCTCGAGCATAGCAAGAATAATACTGGTATAACTAACTATTTTTAATGTTTCTAACCACCATACTTCTTTTATACAACAGGTTTATTATTTTACATACATTTCTAAGCCCATTTAAATTGTGATATCTTCTAAAAAACAATAAACAATGAGTTTACTTTCTACTTCGATGCACTCACTGGTGTGCTGTCACTGATGGCTGCATTGGCTTTATCCCAAGCCACTTTTGAGTAATGCGAAATTTTGCATGGCAAAACAGATAATCCATAAAATGCACACAGTACACCTAAACAGAACAAGAAATTTGAAACTAATTAAATCATACAAAACGCTTGATCATTCATATATTACATCATATAACAGTTTAATTGTTAAAATCCTGAAAAAAAACCATTATTTTCATATTATTATACCTGAATTCCAGTAGTCTTTTACAGATTTTTTCATGTATTCTTGGAGGTAACCTTCTATGGGATTTTCCACCTTTGACATTGAAATGAAAAGCATTCATTTAGAACCATTCTATGCAAACTGTTAACCAACGTACCAGCGCTCCTATACCTTTACTTTATCAGTTACAGACTCTATGTATTCCTTAGGTACATAACTTTTTAATTTATTATAAGCATCAATGGTTTGTTGACTATTGCCCCATAGACCCCGATCTATGGTAGCGTAAACTGCACCACCAACTATCCCCAATTTTAGAGACGATCTAGATATATAAAAGCGAGAATAGTATTATTTATTAGTTATGGCGAATACATATTTGAAAAATATCAATGCAATTTTAAAAAGCTTACTTGAGGATAAACGAGAACGCCATTCTCAAGTTTTCCCTCAGCAAGTTTATCGTCTGCTTTTCTGCAAGAGCTTCCGTACTCAAATGGCATTCTGCCCTGTTTCACCATGCATGTTTCTCACGTGCGTAAGATGTTGAAAGATGGTCAAAATTATTTTATTAACGTCGATATTTTGCTTTCTATTGAATTTCACCTGTATACTTGTTTTGAAATAATGAGTAATTTGCAATAATATTCCGTAATAGTATATGGAAAAGAAATGGAAGAAGTAGACATAAATACTGTATCTATGGAAGAAGCGGGAACTTTCATTAGTTCAATGGGTGGTAAGCGTATTTGCCAAGACTATTGTTTATAACGGTATACAGGTAATTTGGTATGGATTAAAGGATGTTAGGGATTGTGCATGCATGACCGTAGCCATTGGTTTTTTTTTTAGCGGGAAGGGGTGGGTGGTCAATCCAGCCTCGTTTGATTTTCATTGGTTTACTGACCATTCTTGTCACTTACATAAAAGAAACAATGATGGCAAGAGACGTACGAGCCCAAAACAGGGCTCACTGGCGGCCTCGATCTGCCCAACTATAACTGTCTTACCTCAAGTCGAACAATTTATATATATATATATATTTTTTTTTTTTTGGAATTACTCCTACCGGGCTACGAGTTTGTCGCTCTTTAGTGCCATTCTTTGGAGGTGGGAGGGTACGTGCTGTTGTGGCCGACTTGGTGGTAGGCCTACTGCCCCAGCATTCACCTGGAAGAACATGGGAACCACGAAAACCATGTCAAGGCAGCCGAATATGCCAGGCAGGAGTGTTAACCACTACACCACCTTGGCTCGTAGATACAACATTGCATCTCTCATCGCAGACGAGCCATGTCATATGGCTGTGCGAGCACAGAGCCACCTGACGGACGCAGTATGTGTCTACTTGGCTCGGTCTGCTTAATGTCTTCTTATGGTAATAATTGGTCAACTTAAGATGAGACAGGTTTTTTTTTTATAAGCTTGTAAAAAAATGTACCATACCTGTTACATTAACAAATTGGAAAGTCAAAGGAAACTGCCAATAACTATTCGAAAACTTCAAAAAAATGTGATCAAAAATTTCGGAAGGGAGCAACATCGATCACTTGCAAATGTATTTTCAGTGTACATTCCTCCATCCTCTCTACCCCCCTCTTCCACCCGTCCCCCTCCTTCCAGCTATGGTTCTTTTTCAAATGTTTTCACAGAATTCTTGTCTCATCGAAGGTCTCACACAAATGCTCTAATAGGCTTCGGACCCCTCACTAAGGGGAGACACTAAAACCCTTTAGAATCCAAGAAACCTTGTCAAACTTTGCTGGAAGTTGGCGCGGTTTCTATTGAAATGGAATTCCAAAAGTGGCAAATTCCCTTTGAAAGCAGCTCACCAAGGAGCAAAAACGAAAAAAACCATTTGGGAATTTCTCACCAGGTGCCAACACATGTTATACACTCAAAGCCTATATAAGCCAAAACTTCTTTTAGCCGAAATTGATAACAAACCCAGTTTATATTGGATACCCAGGCTTGCATTAGCATAGTATTAGAGGCTGGATTCTACGTACCCTCATTCTAGTCTAGGCGGACTCTCCTCACAGAAGTCTGTTCCAAAAATGGCTCAATGCTCAAGGGAATTACATTTGATTTGCTAGAATATGCTTGTTCCTTTAGCCCCAGTTTGGAAAAAACTAGAAAATGCAGCTTTAAAGAGAAGTAACACTTCATGTCAAGTGATTTTTAAATGATAGACATTGGAATGAAATTAGAAATAAAATAATTTCAATTCAATTCATTTCAACTCGGTACCCTACAATCAGCGTATCATGATGCCATTTTGTTGGGTGAGGGGGGGGGGAGTTAATTATTAGTAGGATACTCCCCACGTCATGCAGTTGTGATTTAAACATAATCGTTAAATTGAATTCCTAACAATATGGAACTATTGTTAGGAAGCTTATTCCATTGTCTTGTCTTGTGATGAGAAATCACAATTTTTATTTAAAACATGTTTGATCTCAGGAATACATGAATCGATCATAAAATTTTCGAAAATACATAGTGTACACTTGATGGAACTTTTAGGCAATAAAAAATGATGCCATTGCTGGTCAGTATTTTTCATGAAATCATGGTTATCATCTCTTTAGGTTTTTTCCTTTGCATAAAATTTTAATGGAGTATAGAGAAGATCGTCACAATTTGTAAAAAATAAAAAAGTCGATTTTTGTAAAATTAACTTACCTTTGGGGCACACTTGACTAGCATTTATTTTTAAAACATAGCAGAATTTTTTTAAACAGAATAATAAATATCGGAATTTTGAAAAACATCCTAGTCCCCAATTTCATGACTAATTAAGATATTACACTCCAAATTATAGGTATTGTATTGATCCAAAATGGAGCTCAATACACATGGCAAATGCATATTCATGCAAATCAAATTTATTTAGCAAATGCTTTGAGCCCAATTTTGAAACAAAACTTTCTTTAAGAGCTGCAGAGGCATTATGTATACAAGGTATTTCACAAGTTATTTAAATTTCATCTAGATGCTGTTGAGTTGCATCAGAGGCATCCAGAAATTGCTGATCCAGTCGATGATTATGAATCAATGGCACTATTAATTAGTACTTTAAAAAATTGTGAAGGCAAGCCTGTTAAAGATGAAATTGGTTTAAAATTAATGGAGGCACAACTTATTAAGCTGTATGAGCAAAGGGAAGGTACAGTATACCAGGCCAATTTTTCAACTTGAAATCCAAAATATTTGCAGGATTTGAAAACATTTGTCACACAAGAGCTTGTTAAGTTTTTCACTTGTTGAACTTTTGTTCATCCAGGTACAATGGATCAGAAGCTCTTATCTAAGTTATTGAGTTCAATTGCAACTTATGGATTTGTACCAGCTGTAGCTGAAGGCAATGATAAAGGTTAGCACTGCATTTTTCCAAACTTAAATGTTCAACTATCACGCTATACCCAAATGATATCTTTAACTAATTTTTAGAACTTGATGAAACGGATTTCCCAAATATAGCCGAAAAAGTTATGATAGTCTGTCGCAGTTTAAAGTTTCTCTTGGTTAGTGTATTTTATTATTTTAGGCATATTAAAATGTGAAATTACAAGCACATTTCATTGGAATTATTTAACATTGTAGAGCCATGTTCAGGGTTCATATTTGAAAGCTGCTTTAGTCGAATTGGTTGTGTTTTGTGGGCAACATATTGAAAAAAGTTTATGGTCGCGAGGAAGTTCAGTTAAACAAACGAAAGGTCATTTTATTTTCTTGATTGCCTGTGGTTTTATTTGCCAAGGCATATTTTATAAATTGGATTTATTTTATTAATTTCAGAAATTTTGGAATTAGTATTATTTAAACATAATTGTACAAGTTTGCAAAATCTTTTGACAGTCATCGATGACCCATCACTCGTTAAAAAAATATTTATGTGCTTTTTACCATATTTAACTCGTTCCAATTGGAAATGTAGCCCAGGAATGAGAGTGTCTTTTATGTGGTGCCTTACAAATATTTCTGTAAGTTACTTTGCCATATATTTGTAGTTTAGATGTGTTTGGATGGAATATTCATTATGGTTTAATCTCTAATAGCATCCACATGTTTTAGAAGTTTTTAATGAAGTTCTTCCTCCTTCATTGCTCTTGGTGGATGATTTTGTAATTGAAAATCGTATTTCTGGAATCCATTGCATCCATCACATATTAAACAATGTTGTAAGTTAGCTATACATGTAATTTATTATGTTAAATGCATGTAGCCATTTTCAAAACAAAAAAAAAACTAATAATTGAACTAATTAAAAAAAGTTTGTGTGATGAAATTAACAATAATTTACAAGAAGAAAAAATGATTTTATAAAGAAATAGTTTTACATTTGGAAATTTTCTATATAAATGTGATTTTGTGTGATGTTACAAACCAGTTAATCACATTCTTGAATTGTGTAGTTTAAAATAATAATTTTAATTTTTCTGTTATATTTTTTTAGCCAAAAGCTACACTTCAGTGGTATGGAAGAGCTGATGTTATATACAATGCCTTGAAGAATTTGGTTTATCACAGAGACCCTGGCATAATATTGGCTCTGTATCCATGCCTGTTGAAAGTGCTATCAACTTTAGAAGCTGACCTTCTTAAGCCAAATCAAATCAGAAAAGTTAATAATAAGAGTCAATGTCTTTTCTGAAATTGTTAAGCATAATATTAAGTACCGATAATATAAAAAAACATTTTGCAGGCCAATCGATACGATGACATATACCAACTATTACTTACTGAAATGGATAACGAGCAGGCAATTTCACTGCGGAAGGCATATTGTGAACACTTGCATTTATTTATCACGATTATGGGAATTACTTCTGCTAAGCATTTAAAAGTTCGTAGCCATTTTTCAATATTGCAATGCATATATAGTTCAATGCTTTGTAAGTGAAGTATTTTATTTACAGATGACACTTCGGGTGCTATTACAGTATTTAGAAACGTATGATGTGCCAGAGGAATCTACCAGACTGAATTGCTTGACTGCACTTCATACCTTAATTTCAGTTGCTTGGCCAAGGTATATTTGCCAATAGTTGACCGAAAAGCATGTGAATTGCATCACAAAAAACGGTATCAGCCAATGAAGGCCTTAAATTGTGAATTGCAAGTATGGTATTATTTATGCTTTCAGGATTGATGCCCACTTAACCGAGATTGTGAGAGGACTAGTTCGACTCATTTATGATATGCACCTTTGCCAAAGCGGAATATCGTACAAAGGTACTTCTGGTGAATTAAATCCATTAATTTTTTTTTGTTTTCAAATTTTTAAAAAACTTTGAATTCTCTTAAAAGATGCTGTTGTCAAAAATTGTGTCAAAATTTTAAAGCAACTGCAACGGCTGAAACCAGCAGACATGGATGTACGTATCAATCAACAAGTGTTTATATGCATAAAGCAAAAACATACATTTAATACATGCTATATTTTTTATTAGACTACTTGCAAACCACTTTTGAACCTCGTTGGGGAAATTCCTGCATTTCAAGTCATTAATGAGATATGGGAGTCGTGATTTTAGTAATGTACAGTAAGTCTGATTTTTATTAAACATTTAAATTATGAAGTTACAGTAGTTAGTGCACTCTAATTATTCGTTAAGAAATGTTTAAATAGTCAATAGAGAACCTCCAGTTTAGCAAAATATTTCTTTTATTTGGAATCCATTTGCAGGTATATATATTAATTAGTTGAGATAATCACCACATTTAGTAAACCTTAACAAGTACGATACGATTGAATTACTGACGAATACATTTGTCATTATGAGGCCATTTACACATATTAATAGAAATACTATATATATATAAGTAATTTGTTAAAATTTTATCCAAACTAGCTACCAATCATAATATATTAAATATAATTAGAACATTTATAAAACACCTAAATTAACTTCTATAAATTTTACCAGGTTTCCATTAGAAAGAAGGCACTAATGTCAATTACAGAAATCTGGCAAATTAAGGATTAGCACACATGATAACCTTCAATTAGTTAGTGGTTGGTTAGCTAACCCCAAAATGAACGAACGTAGATTTAACACTTTTTCGTAAAATTCTGAGAAAAATGACTATTGCATTAATTTTACCCGTCAATTAGACCATTTCTTACGACTAGGCAGCAAAATTGCTGGAAAGCCATCTTTTGTACAAAGAATGCAAACAGAACCAAAAAATGAATTTTATGGAGAATGAAACCCTATAAACAAAGTTTTGCCTGATGATAGTACGCCATATAATTGAACAATGTCCAATAGCCCAACTGCTTCTTTATTCCCATTTAGTATACAAACTAATAAGTAAACTTGAATGCATATTTTATGGTACACTCAATATTCATTGAAATTTTCGAATTATATTTTAATAATAATTATTGAATACCAGTTAACATTTAAACTATTGAAGTGTGTCTATTTATATAAACGTTCACTTTCCTACCACCAGGCAAAATTTTGTTTTTAGGATTTCATGCCCATTTAAAGCTGAACTAAATTTTTTTCCAAATTTTGTTAAAAACAAATATGGTCTAAAGTAGAATATATAAATTAAAGACTGGTATAGTTTCTCTAAATTTTTTGAAGAACATAATATATTCATCTCGAGACCTTACTTATTAACACAAAAAGTAGTTGAATGCAAGCCAATCATAAGGCATTGTATGTATTTATGAAAAACATGTTTTCTGATATTAGATATCTAGCATAGCTTGTAATTGAAAGGAACGTCTGATTATATACAATTTTGCACTGGGGATTTTCTTCTCTTTCACAACTGGGATCACATCAGTTGATTGTTCAGTCTTCTTAGAACGGACAAAACCAGTTCCCGTAGAGTCTGGAAAATCAAATACAGTTACAAGCACACTTACATTAATTTTACTATTTCGATCTATTAACTACCCCACACTTTTTACTACCCAATTACCTGGGGCTTACAGTATTCCTCGAGCCAACTAAACACACATCCAGATAGTTCGGCAAAGTTGGCTACTGAAATGCTCGAATTAAATGATTGAAATAACGAGTCCATGATGGCTTCAAACTAAAGAGAGTACAAAACCACTTAAATTCTAATTGAAAGTATTTTTTTTATATTTTAAGTTTTATTCAAAAATAAAAAACGCACTACGTGAAATTTCACTTCATCAGACAGTTGACTATTTACATTATTTGGTTGGCTCTGGTGTGCTTGCACAATCTGTTCATAATTGCTGAAAATTATTGAAAGGAGATTGAAAGCTACTGTAACAAAATGCACCACTACTGATTTTTGAAGTCACTTACGTTCTCATTATTTGCAGAGCTACCACCTCTTTACGCAAACGAACAATCTCGTCTTCTTGCTTTTTCTTCTGTTGTATCAAAAACTGGATGTAATCAATGGCTAAAATAACAAATATACATGTATATATTTATTTATTTTTTTTAAATTACAGCGAAAATATTTTTAGATATAGTTTCTAAAATTCAAGGTCATAAATGACTAACATTTTTGTAAAACTGTAGCTTTGCTGAGTTTATAACCACTTAGGCTGTCCGTTTGCTGGCAAGTTGGGACCATGTCTTGTAGTTGATCGTAGCCCCTCTTTAATTAAAATTAAGAAAATATCAGGATATTATTATGTCACTAATAATTAATTTCTAAAGTGATCATAAACCTTGATAGCATCTCTCCTTTTCTGTTCAGCTTGTGTGTGTGCTTCCCTTCGTTTTTCCTTGTAACTCATTGTTGATTTATTATCACTGTCTTCATCGTCTAATAATAAAATGCCTTACTTTTCAAGGTAATTTTCTTGATAAATTAGTAGGCATTTTCATTTGGTTTTTTTCAGTGAACCTTACCCGAATTATGGTTAGAGGATGATGTGTGCAGAGATCCAGTGCTTGAAGTGCGGGAGAATGTGTAACGGCTTGTGCCAGAAGGACTAGCTGGTTCCAACTTCATGTCAGTTTCAAGAAAACCTGTCAACAAGTTTATATTTTTGCAGATTTTGTCAAAGGCCTACAATGTTAAATGATCAATTTCCATATTAAATACCAGCATCAAATCCAGGATCGTAATTTGGTTCCGCCATATCAAGTACAGCAGGCATCGAATTGTAATGTTACTTATAATAAGGCTGTAAAATAATATAACTATTGAGTTTTTATACGAGGCCTAACAGCAGGAGTGTGCCATCTGGCCATTGGGCATAACTAATATTGGCAGCAATTTTCAGTTTTATAATGAAGGCACTAAACCAGAATCCCCTTTATACCTGTAATAATTCTTGAATAAATCATTGTTTTACAGAAAATGAAAGCAATCAGCTGTCTTGTCTGAAACTCCAACGACGTAGATGGACGAAGAGCAGTCGATCTACTTCGGTGTTGCAGAAGTTATGTTCCACACGAGCTATTATGGGAGCCAGCTATTATAGACATCTGAAAAATCGTTTTATTGTTGGATATTTGGTTGGAATTGAACTATAAAATAGTAAATTAGAATACATAAATTAGTGACCATTTGTAATTTCAAAATATGGCTTTTTGGTGGAAATTAACGGAAGACAAAAGATAACTATTGCTACACCACTACATGATGGCGTTATAAGCACTTGCTGTTGTTGGGTGTGACAGTTAAAATTTTTTCTCGCTTTTTATACTTGTCAACTCGTGGGAATGGTTTTATTTTATAAAGTAGTTTTTTACTTAGTACAGTTAGTAGCATTATAAACCTTTTACCTTATATATAACTTAAAAAAACTACTGGTGAGTGATCTTGTTTGATCTATGCTATTGTAAAATGGCGGATCTGCCTACTTTGGTGGAATTGGACATTCCTGATGGGCGAAGTAGTCTACAGGAAAGCCACACAAATCTGGAACGGGTGGCTGAATACTGTGAAACCAAGTATTTCCAGGTATAGTAAATTGAGATTTGCTATTTAATTCCTGTTACAAATTAAGCAGTTTGCTGGAACCTATTTTGTGTTTTGCAGGTGGAAAATAAACGAGCCGCTCTTGAAGAAACAAAAAATTATACTACTCAGTCGCTAGCTAGTGTAGCTTATCAGATTAATACACTGGCGTTTAATTTCTTGCAAATGCTTGATTTGCAAACTATCCAGTTGGCTGGAATGGAGTCAAACATAAATCATATAGCGCAGGTATGCCAACACACAGAGAAAAATGGGAAATGTTTAGCCTGTGTAGTCATTAGAGAGTGTTAGTTGTGAAAGTAATGATGCAAAGTATAAAATTGAAGGAAGATCTTTGTTTCTAAACCAATTGTGGTTATTTATTCAGATGATAATGATTCACAAAGAAAAGGTTGCTAGAAGGGAAATTGGAGTTTTAACTACAAATAAAAACAACGCTAGACAGCATCGAATTATTGCACCCGCCAACCCGGAGCGCCCAATCAAATACATCAGGAAACCAATCGATTTTAATGCCTTGGATGATGTTGGCCATGGTGTAAAAATGACCAACAACACTCCACGTGCTAAGCGTGGCAGTAGTAGTGGTAGTAGTAGCAGTGGAGGAAGCATGATGCCCATTCACCAACCTCCGCCCACAACAAAACCTCCTACTCCTCCGCAGCCCGTTCGTCCCGTTGGCACTCTCTCTAAAGGATCCCGAGAATATCGTACCTTGGCGCCACCCGTCGCACCACCAATTGTACCCAGTAACTACGCTCCGAATTATCCAATTGGTCACCCTCGAGCCCATGAATCTAGGAGAAGCGATAAGAGTTCGGGATATGGAACGCTGCCAAACATTTCCCATTCCATGGTTGCCATGTCCTCTCAACCTCAGATCGGAATGGTCCATCCGATGGCTCACAGCCAGAATTCTTTGCCTCCTCCCTCGCCGATTCCTCCACCGCCTCCGGATATGGGAGGATCTCATCCACATTCATTCACCATGCCAGGTAATAAAAAGTAGCATAGACTGGGGATACCTTATGAGTTGAAAATTATTTTTCCAGTCAGTGGCAATTAAATGCACAATTGTATGTTTTTTGTTTTTGTACGCCTCGTGCATACAGGGAGCATAGGGATGCTGCGAGATCTAGGTAATTGATAAGTTGTACCCCTTGAGCAAGGAGGGATTACCGCTTTGCAAAGCATTTTGGTTTAAAATTTACAAGTACATGTAGCTGGAAACACAAACCCAAAAACAAAAATCCCACTGCTTATTGTGCAAAGTTTAATGTAAAAAGTGTTTTACTGCAAGGGACAATTGATATGGATACAAGATTTTTACGCTTTAATTTTGAAACCAATACGACAGCATTTCAGTAAAATTTATTTCTAAACAGATAGCCTATAAATTTACCTGGATAGTGCTATATGGATAGTACTGTAAATTTACTGAAATTCTTTGGGTATGACAGAAATAATACGTTCTTGAAAGTGTAGCTTGTATACTCATCCTTCTTACTGGCTACTCAAATTTTTTATTTTTATTTTTTTTAATAAAATATTCTTAACTTTGTTATAAATGTTTTCTTTCAGCACCGCCAACTCCACCACCCCCACCAATGAGCATGGTTCTCGCTCCAGATTATGACTGCAGGCTTGGAAATGGTGAGTTCCATTCAATTCAACTCGGTACCTTATGATCAGCATAATCATGATGCTATTTGGTATGGGGGGAGGGTTATCTCACTATCAAGAGGAGACTCCTCCCCCCCCCCTTCCCCCGTCCGTATTAACTTAAACATCTTTGTTAAATTAAATTGTAATTGTAAATTGAGTTTTGCTTTATTTGGTAGTTTTATAATTTGCTGTATTTTTTATGTAATAATATTATTACTATAATACTATTTTCAATTCCTTGTATCCAGGTTTGCTACCATGCACATAATAGGAGACATAATTCCCATAGTCAATTTTTACCTTGGTGCTAAGATTAGCCCAAGTGAAATTGTTTTTATATATATTTGTGACACCTGTTGCACTTTTTTCAGTTTCTCCACCATTGCCCCCTCCGCCAGAGGATGATCATTCCCTTTTTATGGCTAATTATACTCCTCCATCACCACCATCTTATCCGCATCAATCTGGAGATGGGGCAAACACATGGATTCCGACAACGTACCTCGAGAAAGGTAGGAAATATTGAATTTTTTTTATTAGTTGTCGGTCTATTTCTATAGATTCTTGTTTAATAGAACCTTTAAATTTACTTTTGGTATGTACCAAATCACTATAGTGGCTAGAAGAATAATAGTAAAGCAATTGCAGGAAACAATTTGGTCAAAATGACATCCTATTTTCAAGTCCACCTCATTTCCTTCCCAACCTCTCCTCTTCCTGCCTAATGTGTCATCATTGATGTGGACCATTCATTGGGATAGCATGACTGTTAATTTAACATTTGAGATTACATAATTTTTTTTAAAATTGAAAAAAAAAATGGTTAGTGGAATGTCCATAAAATGGCGTCCACCTCTGACTTATTTACTTTTGGCCCAGTGTAATGACCATAAAATGACCTCCAAGTCACACTCATTATGTTATATTCGTCATGAAACTGACGTCAGTAAATGACCCACTGATCGAATTAGATCTAATTTGGATATTTTAACCAAAAAATGTATGACTTTCTAACGTCATTTTTTTGGTCGACGAGTTACCAGGTACTTGGGACACTTTAAACGTGACCCCAAAATGTGAAACACGAGAGGGCAATAAAGTCACATCATGTTTTCATGGACGTGTGGTTCCATAGACATTATGATTTGATTGCAATACTAGTCTTCTTCTACCTACTATAGTATCACAAGGCAAAATCCCCATTGCTGGACATTTTATGCCAAGAAATAAGTTTGTGGCATGATATAAATCAATGATGGCGTCTTGATTGTGATAATAACATTGGGGGAAGGGCATTTTTTTCAAGTAACATTGGTAGTTAAAAGTTGTTTATCATAGATGGCATAGAGGTCTATTATCACATTACTATTATAAATGGATGACCTGTAGTTGCTTGTTAGTGGGGCATGGAATGCTGTCTTGCGATGCACTTTCCTCATGAAATTTGTTCCGAAATGTGGTGCAGTGCATTACGTGCATATTTAGCAATTTTGTGAGGAGAGTGCATCATTGCTTATGCACAGGTTACATGAAATTTGAAGCATTGAAAAATATTGAATGGATAAGTAAAAAAGGATTGAGAACCTTATTTATTGAAATGGCCTCCATTAATTGCAACCATCATAACATGATCATAAATATATTTTTTTAAAATTATAACACATGTAGTTATAACATTACATTCTGCATGTATTGCTAATGGCTGCCCTCTCTCAGTAGTCAATTTATGGATTTACACACTATTTTCTTAACTGATTTGATTACATGAAAGCCTTTTGTAAATTTTTAGTGGTTGCAATTTATGATTATATTGCCGACAAGGAGGATGAATTGTCCTTCTCTGAGAATTCAGTTATTTACGTCGTAAAGAAAAATGATGATGGTTGGTATGAAGGCGTAATGGATGGTGTTACGGGTCTTTTTCCCGGCAATTACGTGGAGCCGTGTATGTAAAACGAGTTTAGTAGGTATACACCTGATTTTTTGGCGTAGAGGATTTAAACAATATCACCATGGACTTAATTATATTTCTGCAGCAAGCAATTGGCTTTTGTTATATTTTAATTAGCTTGATCTTATTTATGAACATGTGCCATTATTTAACCATAGGATACACTGTAGTTTTGGTTAATGCAAGCCTATACTGGTGATTTACATATACACGTATGGTTGTTTGCCAACCTTTATTTCTACACTCCTTATTTTAAATGCAGAATATATATTACGAAGGTCTGCATATGGGGTGTGTCCTTTGCATAATATTTGTATTGGGTGGGACATGTTCGGAAATAGCCATTTTGCGTTGGAATTATTTAGAGTGATACATTTCAATAGATTTTGATAGTAACATTGTTATTAAAACCAAATATTACAATCATGTATTGAGCTATGTCTTCTTATTTCAATTAGTGGACAATTCAGCAAATAATTGCTGACAAATTGTAATTTTTTTCTTGCAAACAAGTTTTTGTGATAGCAAAAATAATTTAGAGCAATGTCATTCAGTATTTGTTACATTGACGGTGTGATTAATAGGTGGTGCAAAATGTATAAAGTGTAACTTGTTGATCCTACCACTTGTGCATGTGTTTAAGTGGTTGAGTGATCAATTTTTTAAAAAAAAAATTATGTGAAAATTACATGTTATATATGCTCGCATGGTTCTCAACATGGAGTGTTCACAGTTTTAATAATATATTTAGGGTATGAGGTGTACAGAAAATTCTCATACAACTTTCCCATTAGGCCTATACAAAAATCTAATAAGAAATCAAACTGACACCATTATATACTGGTACCTATTTTGGAGGGCAAAAAAATTTCAGAATTAAAGTGACAGATTTCTATGGCAAATTTATATTTTGCAAGAATGTAATCGTATTAGCTTTTATGTCAGCAGAAATCTAATCATGAGGAAACTTAGCTTTCTACATAACATACATGTTTTGGTAGAAATTCGTCACCTTGATTCTGAAAATAATTCCTTAAGAAGCTTTTTCATGTTAGATGGAGCTATTGCAATAAGCTATTCAGAAGTAAGATTATTAGAAAAAATGAAGGTACCAAATTAACACATGAAGCTGAAAAGGCTTTGCCTTTGAGCTCATAATTTGTAAGTGTTATGCATTAGTTATACTAACATTAATAGTAAATATAGTTAATGCAGTAAATTAGTAAATAATCAATCAGAATGTGATGTGAAAACTGGGTAACAGCTGTCAAATCTAATTATAGAATTATGTGACTATTTGGGAAATTTTATTTTAAATTGCTGTACTCAGGGAAACTAACTCAGATTATGCAGTAATGGTGTGTGCATGTCTTTTCACATTTTTGATTCACTGGCAAGTTCAAAAATGGACTTTTGGTACACCCAAGGTATTAATTTCGTTATAAATTAGTGCATTTATTACACTTATTTTGATTTGATACGATAATTGTCACTATAATTAGGTGATAGGCAATGTAAACCCAATGAGCCATATTGTAAATATAGATAGTGCTCTACAAATACTGTTTTGAAGCATAAAGTAACATTTTCATGGACGTTCTAATATGTTGGTGGGTCAGATGAGTATCTTTGTAATTATCTGCTTAGTGAAGGCAAAAATACATTAAATGACATATGTATTTGGCACTATTGCTTGTTGCATTATCAGCAAATGTATGTAATCCTATAAAGTTTTAAGCCTGAGTCTATACCCTTACAAGAAACTTGAAGTCCCTCGGGGCAAGCAATTGATTTTTAATTAGCACCTGCTGAGTAATTTTTTTCCTCTGTTTTTTGTGTTTTAAGTTATTTTTTGTACCTTCATTCTTCAAGCTGCTACTTGGTATTCTAGCAGGTCACTTTCCTACTTATGTTTCACGGTCACGGGTCACGGCCAATCCTCACTCCTTCCTCATTAGCAAAGGTGCATGGCCTTTTTATGTGTTAGACCTGAGGCTCTTCGAACTGGACACTTTTATTCCTTCTAATTGTTGACGTGGTGTGCTGCTACCTGCATGATAAATTTATTTAAATTTCTTCTATGCTTTTATAACTGTAAATACGATATCGGTGCGTGCAATTGAATGGGATTATGTTTTTTTTACTACAACAATTTGTCATTGTGTTCATGTTGTGGACTAACCAATTAGTTTGATGGAAATTGCTAGTTTTAAAAATCAAGTTTTTATTACTTTGGCTTGTGCTATTTGGTTTCAAATGTTTTGGTGAATTGTGTTGGACTAGAGGATCAGATGCAGATGAACAGAAATGGATATTATTTGTAATTTTGCCTTTATCTGTTTGTTTTCTGTCGTTGCATCATTTTACCTTTATTTATTAGTGTAACACATTTTTAGTCTATTAATTAATAATCTACCTTTTGTGCTCTTTCTGTTGTCTTGTAATTGTTATTGCTTGTCACTTTTATCCTACCTTCCTATCGAATAAGTCTGTTTATTGAATAAGTGATGACATATGTTGCCACTGCCATGTGCTACCTACGCCGCATTTCCTTCGGTTTTTCGTTGGGATTGTTACTTGTTGCTTTAACGCCAATGAAAGTGAATGCCGCTGACAAGAAACTTTTGGTTATTCTCCTCGACGGCTTTCGCTGGGATTACTTTCAAAAGATTGGTCTTTATGGCTTCTCCGAAATACAAAAGGATGGAGTGCGAGCTGAGTATTCCTTGCCAGTTTTTCCATCACTATCATATCCAAATTATTACAGCATCGTGACAGGTCTGTGGAGTTTAGCATTGAAGTATTGTCTTCTGTCAATTAATTTAAGATTAACTCTGTGAAATTTGTTTTGTAGGTCGTTATGCTGAAAGTCATGGAATTATGCTAAATTTTATGTACAATCCTGATACTGATGAACAGTTTGATACCACTCCTTATTGGTGGGAGCAGGCTGAACCGGTATGGGTCACTGCGACTAAAGCCGGTCTTCGAGCGGACATGTATATGTGGCCGGGCTGCAATGTGCCTATCACCGGCATTAAACCCATGTCATGCCTTCCTTACTCTGTAAAAGCTTGCGTTTCCGACTTTAAAGAGGATTTGAATAATGCTTTGGAAAAGTTTGTGAAAAATGAAAGCGATGTATCACTCATATACTGCGAACAACCCGATTTATTCGGTCACTTGTTCGGTCCAGAGTCTCTAATGGTGGATGCGATTGTTCGAAAGTTGGATCGTATTATCGGGGATTTTAAACATGATTTGGCTAATCATAACTTGCAAGATAAGGTAATTATAATTTTATTTAGTCATTGTATGCAGAATTTACATATATTTTTATTTAGTCATTGTATGCAGAATTTACATATATTTTTATTTAGTCATTGTATGCAGAATTTACATATATTTTAAGGCGATTCTCTAAAAAGCTGCTTTTGAGTTCTGTGCATTATGTGCATAAATCTCTATGCAACTTTTCTATATGTCATACCGGAATCCTTATTATTGTTGCTGTTTATATTAATTTTTAATGCGTGAAGTCCCAAATTCTTGGCTATGCGACATTAATTGCATAAAGATTCAAAAAGTTTGACTAAAGACATTCAATGGGTACGGTTATCAGGCTTGCCTTTAAAAACTAAATTTGTCATTTTTGCTTAGGTTAATGTTATTATTGTTTCCGATCATGGAATGACGCCAATTGATTCTTGGGCTGCTGACAAAGTACCTTTGAAAGATTACATTAATCTTGATGATATACTTAAAATTATCGACCGTGGCTCCATTGTTGGTATATATCCTGAAAAAGGCAAAGTTGATTCTGTATGTAAAATCAGTGCTTTACCTATATTGGCATTTTCTGAAAATTATGGCTAATTAACTATTACTGTTTTAAATCAGGTTTATAATAAGCTCAAAGGTATGCCTGGCACTCAGGTTTGGAAGAAGGAAGATCTTCCTGAGAGATTTCATTACAAAAATAATATTCGGACGTCCCCAATTGTCCTTTTGGCCAATCCTGGTATTTTTATCCAAGGGGTGAGTTGATTTTTTTTATCTGCAGTTTTGGCAATTGGAAACTTAGAATTGTTTACATAATTGTTCAAGTTGTTATATTAAAGCTTATTTTAACGGAAATTCTGTATGTATAATAGGTTGCCAAAAAATCCATCCTATCTTTTTCACAAGTCCCGCCGGTTATTGCCGATAGGGTTATTAACGGGTTTCACGGATACGATCCTGATGGATTTACGGATATGAGAGGAATTTTTCTTGCTTGGGGACCTGGTAAGTTCCATAGATTTTATTCTCGATATATGGAATTTTCTCGTATATTTTTGTAATGTGCTTTTAGTAGAAATCTATAATTGTTTTGATTTTGCTATGATTTATTAGCAATAATCGGAATCGCCCATAAATCAAATGAAACCATATTGTTTGGGGAGATGTTGAATTAAAGCTCTGCTCACCCAACCTTACAAAAAGTTAGAAAGAGATGGAGTATGATCTTGTATGACAGTTTTAAACTTAGTTTTTATAATTTCTTTTTAAAAAATATTAAAGTTGACAGGCCAGAAATTGCATAATTTAATGATAATTGAATGATGTTATTCGAAATTTTTTTTTGCCTTGTTGGCGACTTTATATTATTGCAAAAATGCCTCAAAATTAACAAGAAAATATCTCTCAATAAGAGTCAAGGAGGGTTTGCCGATATTTTTATCTCACATAATTTATGGATGATACCTGTCCCAAATATCCGTTTAAGCATCCCAAAATATATTGTTTTTAATTTTTAGATTTCAAAAATGGACAGGTGATTCCTTCAATAGAAAATCAAGACGTTTATAATTTGATGATGTTTCTTATGGGGCTGGAACCATTGCCAAATAATGGCACATGGGCCTCAGTTTCTGTTGCACTTAAGGATTAAATTTGTCCATTCAATATTGTCGGTAAAATGCTGCGTGCTATTTATTGCTAATTATTGGCAGCCTCACCTGGATAAATATATCTGACCTTGATAAAAAATATAAAGGTATAGATTGAACAATGATTGCTTCTTCCTGTCATACATGCATTATGTATGCCATTTCATTCAGGTTACCTATAGGGTGCAATTAATTAAAAAGGAAATGAAATTTTTTGTTATTGTTGGGGTTTTCAGCATATTTTCTATGTAGACATATGATTTGCTCAACTGTACGAAAAACAGGCATATTGTTTTTCATATGCAGGAGGTGGTTTTTTTTGGCAGTTTTGCTTAAAAACAGGTAATTAATGCATGCAAGCAACCTGTCGCCACACATTTTTACAAGGTAGTGTCAGCACTCTTGAAGTTTGACATGCATGCTCATAAATTATTCTACGACTAGTCCTAAAAGTCAAGTGTAGTTGTATTAGGTGTTATGAATGTTAACACCTTTTCGTTAATGTGATTGGCTATAAATTGGTAAATTATAAAATATAGCGGAAGTTTACATAAAACAATTTAACACTTAGGCACCTGAGCACACAAATTCAGTTTCATTGTCCTGAAAACTGAAGAAGGCATAAGGCTTACTATCATTATATTGTTGTTGGGATTGTCATTGCATATGATTCTAATGTACGCGTATCTCGTAACCGGTGTGTCATATTGAGTTTTTACATGTCGAGTTGGACAAGTTTTCTGCTACACCTGCATTTATTGTTGAATTCAAAGTTAACATCATGGAAGTGAAAATTTTATTTGGACTATTGATAATTATTGCTTGTTGTGGAATTGGTGCCTCGCGCATAAAAACACGTAAACCGAAACCAGCAAAGTTCCTTCTGGTTCTGTTGGATGGATTTCGCTGGAATTACTTTGAGCAGGGAAATCTACCAAACTTTGCTAGGTTTTTCCAACAGGGAGTACGTTCTGAATACATGCAGCCAATCTTTCCATCTCTTTCTTATCCGGGTTATTATTCGATTGTAACAGGTATGATAAATAAAATTTGGGGAAATCCATACAATATTCCATTTTGCAATTCTAAATATATTTATCCTTAAACCAATTTTTGTTTTATTAAGAATTGGCATTGTGTAACATATCTTGCGTTATACTGCTTTGCCAATATTTTGAAGAAATAAATTACTGAAAATGTATCGGGGAAATGATGGTTGAAAATCCACATACAAATGATTAAATTAATTACTAGCATTCACTTTAAAATTTAAAACAGAATCTAAAAATACATAACAAAGGTTATAAATTCTAAATTTGTGTGCTTAGATATATAACAAGCATTCACTTTAGAATTGCAATATATATATATGTATGAAGAAGCTTGAATGTAAAAAATTATATTTAATGAAATTCTTTTAGGTCTTTATGCCGAAAGTCATGGTTTCATAGAAAATACAATGTATGATCGTAGCCACGATATGTTTTTTACAACTGATACTAATGAAAATGGATCACAACCATTTTGGTGGGAGCAGTCTGAGCCGATATGGATTACTGCTACTAAATCCAAGCTGAAAACTTATGTTTATCAATGGCCCGGATGCCACGTTAGCATTCATAACACTGTACCTACATATTTTGAAAAATATCAGTATTTCAATGATACTGTACAGCTACAAAGCAATATTCAGGATGCCATTGCTAAGTGAGTAATTCCACGTATAACATATACATGTATATCAATTAAAATAAGACAGGAGAAAAGATACGGCTTAGGAAAAAAATTATGGTATATGAACTTTTGTTTTTCATTTTTAATATTTAAAAAAATTTTTCTGAAAATTTTCAGATACCTTTAAAATAGGAAAAAAAATGCCATAAAAATTATTTAAGCTCATTGCAAAATATTGAATTTTTTTTTTCTTATTGCTGAATGTGTTTATGTAGGCTATCCAGCGATGAAGCAGATGTGGCTATTGTTTACTCTGAATATACGGATATAATCGGTCACAAATATGGCCCAGAATCTGATGAAATGAAAGCTGCTGTTAGAAGTATTGATTCCATTATTGGATTACTGCTTCAGAATTTAGAAAGTAAATCCATGAAAAATAAGGTTAATAATATGCAATTACACATTATGTGCCTAGCAACTTGTCATTATTTTTTTAAATTAACCGTTGTTGATTATCGTGTCGTCGTTAATATATTAACCTCTTTAAATTAGGCCATATTTCTTAAATAAGATTGATTTTCTTATGGTTAATTAAGGTGAATATAATTATTGTATCTGACCATGGCATGACTAAATCCGATTATGGCACAACAGTTCGGGTTAAAGTAACTGACACAGTTCAGCTGGACGATATTGAATTCTTACTGGGATTTGGTGCTGAAGTGGGTGTCCAACCCGTGGAAGGAAAATTGGACAAGGCAAATACATTTAAACAAGCATCTTATAAATAGGTATAATGCTAAAGAATTTAAAAAATGTGTAAATATTTCCACTTAGGTATATTCTCAGTTAAAGAACTTAAGTGGCGTTTATGTTTGGAAAAAAGATGAAATTCCTGAAGAATTGCACTTCAAGAATAACGACCGAGTGCCTCCTATTCAAGTGGTAGCAAGAAAAGGCTATTTCATAGAAGCCGTGAGTTAACATGTACTGTTATATATTTGATTTGTAAACCTTTAAATATATTTTTGTCTTAATCTGATTAACAGGTAGTAAATAGTTCCAAGCAAGTTCCACCAACTAAACCTAATCCCATGGAATACAAAGGATTTCATGGATATATCCCTACTGATGTGGAAGACATGCAAGCCATTTTCTTGGCAATGGGGCCAGGTGAATATTGACATAAAAATACCAAATAAGTTAAAATATTTTGATTGAGGCTGTGGATTTTTATTTTCTTAGGTTTTAAGAAAAATTTAAAATATGGACCAATTCATATGACTGATGTCTACAATGTTATGGTTCATCTAATAGGCCTGAAGGGCCATCCCAATAATGGGTCTTGGAATGCTGTCAGACCTATGCTAAAAAATGGGGGGAACACTATTGCAAGTCCAGGGAGCCTCATATTGTGGTTTACTTCTGTTGGTTTACTATTCTTAAGAATATGGAAGTATTAAAATTAATCCTGAGCATGTATGAAAGAAAAATTTTAAAAAAGTAGTATGTTGCACCTTTTGCATCACAAATATGATTTTATACTCCTTTCTATTGATTACATACAACAACCAAATTCTTTACTTAAAATAACCACAGACTTTGCAGTTTGTTTTAGTTCTTAAACACGTAGGGCCTTGCATTAAAATATCATTCATATATAACATCAATTTTTTTTTATAATTTTTGATGTTTATAATAAAGGTAATGTTTTAAGTTATGTGAGATTGCCCCCCTACCCCACACATAAAGTCATCATGATATGCTGACCACACGTTCCAAGGTGTACTGAGCTGAATTGAATTGAATCGAATCATGTTTAAATATATCAGTAAAGTCTTTACAAGGGATTTAAATGGTCTTTCAAAATTCATCAGAGTTGCAGAAATATATTTCATATGTTGTAAATCTTGATTAATAAATGAAAAAAATCAAGATTATTTAATCAAATTTCAAATATTTCACTTTCTTCATGAATTTTTGAACATTTCCTTCCATTCCTTATCATCCAAAAAGATACAAAAATAGCTTTAATAATATAATAATTATGTTCAATCCTATGATTTGCCATCTATATTTCAAAAAGTCCAAGTTTTATTCTTTCAAGAGACTGCATTTGGGGATCTTTTTGTTAAGTTGCAAAACATTATTTTCAAGTATTGATCGAAAGTACGTAATTAACAAACCACATTTTTTTATCCATTGGCATTATGCATGCCTCTGCATATTTTCTTGTCAAGAGTGCTATTATTGGAGTTTTTCTTAAATTTATACTCCCAAAGGGTAACTTAATCACCACCTTTTATTTATTCCTGACAACGTTTTTATTTTATTATATCCCTCCTCTGCATAATGAAGTTTATGCTCAGTCCCATATTGGCAGGTTATATAGAATTCATAATGGTAGAAGTTTTAATAATGAAAAATCATATGGGAAATATTACCTTCATTTTCCACACTTAAGCATGACAACATTGTCTGCTATTTTATCTTTAAGAATTTAAAATGAAACACTTGTGCTAGTCATGCTCTATTGTGCTGGTGTAAATAATTTATGTGACACTGACAGGAAATCTGATATGGATATTTTGCGTTAAAATGATAACCTAGAGGAAGAATTTTCCCGAATCTGCAAGTTTTCAAACTAACAAACTACAGTGCAGCAATAAATTAGTTTATATGTTGAAACTTTTTATATGCACTGTTTCATCATCCAGTTAACTTGTTCTACCCAAATTCTGCATAATAATGTTAAACATTAATTTTTGCATATTTATGAAGGCTTAATTTTAGTCTTATGCAGAAACATTTTCTTTTTGCAGAAAATGTGTTTCTGTATATTACACTTGACAATAAGTGTGCTCCTCTAATTTCAAAATTACTCATTGCCGATGTATTAACAGTATTATTTGAAGTTATTATATATGCTTTATGTACATTTTTATTGAAAAATAACATGGTTTGTTTTTTCTACTTTGTTGCTGTAAAGCAGGGTTAATGAATATATTCCAATGATAATTATTAATGGTCAGTTGTGCAACCCTATACTAGGCACCATCAGTTCATAGATGCTTATCTCTTTGACTTTCATGTGTTTGTATCACACGTTTCATTGACGAGAACCAGCAGAATTGTTAATTTTTGTTAAGTGAAACTATCTCTAAAGTCCTGCACCGATCGAGCTGTTACACAATTAGTATTTTAAGTTCCTTGCAATGGAAATGCAAAATGCTTTTTGAGTCCTTCGGTAAATCTAACACAAAGAAAAAGCTATTTTTAACTTTTAATTTTAAAATGATAAATAGGATTTTTCTCATTTGTTTGTGTTTTTTCATCACTATTTTTGGAAAAGTTGGAAATGCGCAAGAAAATGAAGATAATACAGTTTATGCAGCTCAGTAAGTGTGGATATACTCCTCTAATTTTATTATCTGAATAAGTTAAAAGAGCAGTGCTTTGAATTATTGAAATGATACTTAAAATTGAAATATTTATGCCAAGTTTATAATATTTACCTCCATCTCCAAACTAAATGCCATTTTTTATATCAGACCCAAGATCATTACTCAAAACGGCCACCTAATTTTCATGAGTGCCAACAATCATAACATCACATTTCGCTCTCAGGGATCGGGGTCAATTCGCATTAATAATGAAGATTTAAGTTCAGTTGTATTATCAGTAAGTGCCATTTTTAATTTGTTGTTTTTTTTTAAACTAAGTTTTATATACCGTATTGTGAATTTATAACGAGTACTAATGTTCTAGGCTAAACAAAGTGTAGCTGATCTTCAAAGGATAAAAGACGAAGAAATTGTATGTTAGTTTTTATTATAACAACTTATCTTTGACTGAAAATTACTTGTTAATGTTCAGTCATTATTTTAGGTAATAATGCGCCAGAATATCCACCAATTACAAAATCAAATGAGTTCTTTTAATCAACTGATGGATCGTGTCAATGACATCGAAACGTCATTAAGACAGATTTCTCAAATGGTGAGAGCCATTTTACGTTTAGAAATACTATATTTGCTTATAACAGTTAATTCTTGAAACATTACTGAATTTGTTTAGGTCTCTGGAGGTGCAAATGGAACACGTAGACAAAATCAAGAACAAATCAGATTGCGCCGAAGGGTATTATAGAAAAATTTACATGCATTTTTATTTATATTTATTGCAACTGTGATTTTCTATTTTCAAAGGTACAAAGATTAAAAGCTCGACTTGATAATTTGGAAGAGGTATCCCTAAATTAGCAATTTTTATATATTGATGGCATGAATTTGCTTTGAAATTTTAAGAGTTAAAAGATTAGTGTCTTGTTTTAGAATTTGGGGAGAAACGAATGCAATAGTAATCCTTGTCGAAATGGAGGAACGTGTGTGGATGGTTTTAATACTTTTTCATGCAAATGCACGCAAAGCTGGGAGGTGAGTAATTAATACGTTTAATTTCTGACAATGTAGATTTCTTGTTATTACTGAGGTATTGCGTTTTTGAAAACAAAATCGAAAATATTTAATTTTTAGGGCCCAACATGTGAAGCAGATTTTAATGAATGCACGTTTTATGCTGGAACTGACTTAGGATGTAAGAATGGTGCCACTTGTATAAACACAAATGGAGGATTTAGGTATAAATTATAACAATAAATATTTGGCATCAGTAAGGATGTGTTCATCATTTTAGATAATTCACATGAACTTTTAAAAATTTATTTTTTAGTTGTCAATGTCCTCCTAATTACTATGGCACCCATTGCAGCGAAAGGCATGATGATTGCTCTTCATCCATAAACCAAGCAGCTCTTTGTGGGCATGGAACATGCATTAACCAGCTTAGAACCCAACCTGGGCTAGTATGTTAATATTTAATTTTTATTTCTATTTAGTCATTTATAATACTATTTATTCCAAAACAAATATACAATTTAGCCTCGATACACTTGCATTTGTGATGAGGGTTGGACAACTGATGGGCGCAACCCTGCTTGTGTAATTGATATAGATGAATGTCAAACTGGAAGAAGTCTTTGCTCCCAACATCCGATGGTACAATGCATTAATTTACCTGGCAGTTTTAGTTGCGGCCCATGTCCAACAGGTAAGACAAGATTTTGATAGATGTTTAATTTTTTGCAAAAAAAAAAGAAAGAAATTAAGTATAAAAAACAAGAAATGCATGCTATTTATTGCAGTAGATTTATTTTTACAAAAAGTAGACAAGAAACACTTAAAAATGTTTGTAAAAATTTTAAACTAAGAAACATGTTTTTAAAAAAAAAATGAAATTTGTCCTATTTTTGCAAATATTGGAAAATATGGGAGGAAAATTATAAAACGGAAAATGCATACTATTTATTGTTATATTTTTTTCTAAAAATTGGGAAACAATAAATGCAAATTATTTATTTCAGTAGGTTTTCTTTTTAAAGAAATTGGAAAAGAAAGTATAAAACGGATAAACTATTTTTTGCAGTAGATTTAATTCTGCAAAAATGGAAAAATAGAGAAAATATCTGTACCGTAGACTCTTAGAGAGCGTAAAGGTCGGAGGTCATTTTTTGTTACCTTTCACCTTATCCATTGGTTTGTGTTTTTGACAATTTTGAAATGTCTTTCGGTGTACAAAGTTCAGAGAAAACAATCTGCAGAAAGATCAACTGTCAACTGCTGAATTGTGGATGTTTTCTTTTACCCTGAAAAAATTAAGAAAGGTGACTTCGACCTTTGTGCTCTTTATGCATACTATTCGGGTATTACTTCTAATTTTAAAATTAATGATAGAACATTGGGTGTAAAGTATGCCAGTAAAATATGTTTAAAATGATATATTAGTTAGTATCACCGGCATGCCTGCCAATTGAAATGATCCAGTTGGATAAATGTTACCCCAAGCAATGAAATACAATTATGAGCTTGTTTACATATATTATAATCATTTTAGGTTACATTGGAAGTGGTTTTACTTGCATGGACATTAATGAATGCATGAATAATAATGGAGGATGTTCAGTTTCACCATTTGTTCAGTGTATTAATACACCAGGATCGCGACAGTGTGGACCTTGCCCAACAGGTCTCAATGTTTTAATTTCTTTAAAAAGCACAAAAAGCAGATAAGCGAAATTTAAATAAAACAACGAATTTTGATGCTGTTTAGGCTTCCAAGGTAATGGCGAAGTTTGCACACATGCTGGTTTATGTGGCATAAACAATGGTGGGTGCCATCCACTAGCGACTTGCAGTGAAAATCCAGGTGAAGCCTTAGCTATTTGTAAACAAACTAATTCAGTGTGTGATTTAAATATTAAAATATTCAATTTTATATAAATAGCGATTTCTAGTTCTTATCTCCAGTGTCGATGTCCTCAGGGTTACATTGGATCTGGATTTGGACCCCAAGGCTGCATTTATCAGTCATCTGGTGGTACTTCGAGTGGTGGTACTCAGGTTGTCACTCCTGGAAATCCATGCAATCCAAACCCTTGCACTGGAGGAACCTGTGTTGTAAGCTAAGATATTTGAATAAGTTGTCATTCTTATATTACTCCAAATAGTAAATATGAAAATGTCTTTAATTCTTATAGGCTGTTAGTGCATATTCTTTCCGTTGCAATTGCCCCCTCGGTTATATTGGACAACGTTGTGAAGTAGATATTAATGAGTGCAACAGCCAGCCGTGTCAAAATGGCGGAACTTGCGTCGATCAAATAAATGGCTATACCTGCAGTTGTCCCTCTCAGTTCACTGGAAACAATTGCGAACAAGAGCGAGACGGTAGTTCTATTAATTGAATATTATGACCAAAACTTTTCACGTTTAAGCATATCATGGAAAATGGTTCTTGCATGTTAATTGTGTCTAATATTCTTAGCTTGTGGGGGAATTATTAATGAACCAAATGGCACGTTTCGTTATCCATCCGCCCTGGGTGTTATGTATCCGCACGACAGAAGCTGTGCTTGGGTTATTACAACAACTTTTAACAAGGTACCACTAGCTAGAGTAATTTTTTGATTATGTTCAATGAAATAACTTAATGTGATATTTTATAATTCAATTCAGGTTTTAAACATAACATTCCCTGAATTTAATCTGGAAGCTACCACAGGCTGCCAGTATGATTTTCTTCAACTGAATGATGGGAGTTCAGTTGGAGCTCACAATATTGGTCGCTTTTGCGGAACAACAGCTCCTAATGGTGGAAATATAATTACTACTCATAATTCAGTTTACATATGGTTTCATTCTGATTCTTCGGTAGCCAGAGATGGCTTTCAGATAAAATGGGAGAGCATAAATCCTGGTATGTTAATTATTGAAAATGTAATTTGAATTTTAGTTTCTTAACTTTTTAGCTATACAAATTCCAATTTATTAAGATTATTTAAAGGAATGAATATTCCATTAATGTCCTGATATTATATTCAATATGCTTTTTTTAGTTTGTGGAGGAGAAATTAGACCACCAGTTGATTATGGAACCATTAAAAGTCCTGGATATCCAGGGCAGTACCCTTCAAATAGAGACTGTGTGTGGATAGTGCGAGTGCCGCTTGGAAAACGCATCCAGTTTTTGTTTCCTACATTACAAATTGAACATCACGACACTTGTAATTACGATTTCTTGGAGGTAAATTTATCGATCCCCTTTGCAATATTTAGTTAAAACCACTATTGCACATGAGACATAATTTCAATTGGCCACAATGAAGATTAGAGATGGGGCACTGGAAACCGACCCAGTTTTGAGCACTTATTGCAGCACTCGAGCTCCGCCACCGCTGTTAGCTTCAGGATCGTTTGCACGTTTGTATTTTCACTCTGACAGTTCTTTAAGCGATTATGGATTTATCATCACTTTTAACAGCGTTGCAGGTATGCCACACACATGTTTATCAAGTGATTTCGTTTTTAAATATTCATATTACTGAGTGCATGGTCAGGTTAAATTTCTAAAGTGGATTTTTGAAATTAGGAGTTCCAGGATGTGGAGGAATGTTGACAGGTGATAGAGGTGCCTTTAGCTCTCCAGACCATCCTAATCAGTATGAACATGGATTAGATTGTGACTGGCTAATCAGAGTTCCTCCTAATGAACGTGTTAAACTTACCTTTACGAACATGGATTTGGAACGCCATGTTAACTGCGCATTTGATTATGTTGCGGCAAGTCTTTCACTCGCTTTAATTAATAATTTCCAAAATTGACGTATTTTTTAATATTTTCACATTTTAGGAATCAATATTTAGGCCTATAAGTTTTTTTTAATTTTCATTCTCCACTCAGGTTTATGATGGAACTGATGATACGGCACCACTTGTTGGGCGTTACTGCAGTAAAATCATCCCACCTGAAAGAGTTTCGACTGGAAATGTATTGTTTGTCAAGTTTCATAGTGATTATTCTATTGCCCATGGAGGATTTAGAGCAACCTATGAAGTTGGTAATTGATGTTGAAGAAGAATTTTAATAATTTTAGAATGTTTTTAATCTCATTTTCACGTAAATGTTATAGTCTGTATTTTCTTTTTATTTATTTATTGTTTCTAACTATCTTCATTGTAGATTGTGGTGGAACTTACACAAGGCTTCAGGGCATAGTACACTCTCCTTATTATCCTAACAGCTACCCACATTCAAGAGAATGCATCTATTTAATCCATGTGCCAATTGGAAAAGCTATTCGGTTGTGGTTTGAGGCATTTGACGTTGAAGGATCAAGTACATGTTCATTTGATTATTTGCAAGTAATGGAATTCATCTGCATTAGAATTATTCTATCTATATAACTGATACCTAACAAAATTTAAAGAAATATTTATATTTTAGATAAATGATGGCGAGACTGCCTCGTCGTCTATGTTGGGAAAGTTTTGTGGCTCCCAAATACCTGATACAATTATATCCACGTATAATTTCCTCTGGCTTAAATTTGCAACGGATGCCTCAGTGAGAAATCGTGGATTTTTGGCTAATTACACTTCCATCGATGTTGGTAAGTGATTAATAGTTTTGCTTATTTTAAATGTAGTGACAAAATCAGCCTGGATTTCAAGTATTGTATGTTGTGTATGTTGTAGGTTGTGGGGGGATATTTCATAATCAAACCACTGGAATTATTTCGTCTCCAAACCATCCGGAGCAATATTTACATAATATGACCTGCAGGTGGATAATCCGACCTCCCAGTGGATTTTTAGTCCGCCTTGCATTCTCCACATTTGTGCTAGAAAGCTCCGGGAACTGCAGATTTGATTATGTAGCAGTGTATGATAATGTCACTGTAGAGGATAATAATAGATTGATGGGAAAGTAAGATGAACATGCTGATCGAATAATTTATTTTTTACCAGAACTTTAAAGTTGCCATCAATATGCAGACTAAAATTAGTTTTTTTTCTTAATGTAATTCTTTGCTAATGACTATTGTATTCAGATTTTGTGGCCATCAATTACCCCCTCTTCTGACATCGTCTGATAATCTGCTGTATGTAACGTTTCGCTCTGATGTTAGCGTTGCAAGAGATGGCTTTATAGCTCAGTTTACAACGTTTAATGCATCTACTTGTAAGCTAAATAATATCCATGTATTCCTTTTTCTTTAATTATAAAGAGAACTAAGCAACTTTTCTTTTATTGTGTGGATAGTCTGCGGTGGAGATTATTATACAACAATGGGTGTTATTCAATCTCCAAACTTCCCTAATGGATATCCTCATGGGAAACAGTGTGTCTGGACGATAAACGTACAAAAAGGACAACAGATTCTATTAAATATTACAGATTTTAACTTAGAAGCTCATCAAGAGTGCCGTTATGATTATTTGGAAATCAGGTATTTATGTTTTTGGATGTTTTTTATTTTTCGATTATATTTGAATTAGCCTATATAATGTGAATATTTCGATTATATTCAAGAATATTTATAATTTCAGGAATGGTGGCTACATGACATCCCCATTGATAGGAAAATATTGCGGAATGCAAATCCCCAATTTAATTCCGTCTCACAGCAATCAACTGTTTTTAAAGTTTGTGTCGGATAGTTCCATGTCCTCTAACGGATTTCGAATTTTTTGGGACGGGACAGCAACAGGTAACTAGTACTTAATAATGCTTTATCATTTTACTTTGAAAAATAGGATAAATATAATGTCTAAATTTAGGCTGTGGTGGGGAAATGGATGCTAGTCAAGGGTCAATTTCTTCACCTGGCTACCCCTTGGGCTGTTCCTACAGTGTGGATTGCAACTGGCGAATAACAGTTAATAGAGGGAACAGAATTAAATTAATGTTTGCAGATTTGGACGTATTATCTACCTCTTCGTGTGTCACCGGTGTCCAGGTTAGTTTGGCTCAAATGATTTCAAATTTAAATGGTTTGTGATTAATTTTTGTTTCATAAAAAAATGGCACTAAAACATTATACATATTATATGCCTAGTGGTATTATGATCAATTATTTTCCAAATTTAGTTTTTTGATGGCAACAGTGCCAGAAGTAACAGCCTTGGACGCTTTTGTGGGACTCACATTGTCGATCCCTTTACTTCAACGGGTAACGAGGTTTTCATAAAATTCCGATGCTCAGGCTATCCTTTGGCCTCGAAACGAGGGTTTCTTCTGACTTATACAACAGGTAAAATCTTTTTAAATAAATTATTAAAATTATTAAAATGTCAATATATAAATACTTAATTAAGCCTCTATTTGCTCAGGAGTTATTTTTTTCCAAATCTATTATCATGTTCAACCTTTTAATTATAATATTTTCATATTGACAGAATGCAATACTACCGTTTCGGGAAAAAGAGGCGTTATTGAAACTCCGAATTTCCCCAACAGATATCCCCATAATCGCAATTGCACATGGACTATCAATGCTCCATTGGGCAGTGCAATCAACATGTCTTTTTCGTTACTGAGATTAGAACATGCCCCAAATTGTACTTTTGATTTTGTGGCAGTGAGTATAATTCAAAATGAATTCATTTCTCAATATAATTCTCACTGTTGAATATACTATTCAGTTTGATTGTGGTATTGTTTTAGATTAATGAAAATTCCTTTCGCAATAAGACATCACTCGGAAAATTTTGCGGCACCGACGAAGTGCCTCCCCAAATATTTTCTACCGCAAATAGTGTTAAAGTGAACTTCGTTTCCGATTCAAATTATGCTGACAGTGGATTTGCATTGGAATGGGTTTCTAATGGCAAGTAAATAATAGGCTATTTTGAAGGCCTTACAAAATTCCTGAAAGATTTAATTCCTCCAATTTGAACTTTTTTTAGGTTGTGGAGAAGTGTTCACTAAAAGCAGTGGAAATTTTACAAGTCCAAATTATCCAAGCGCATATCCACCTAACATGATTTGTGAATGGCAAATTAGAGGTGATTATGGTCAAGTAATTGAGCTCACCTTTCACGAATATGACATTGAATCCGGCAGAAATTGTATCTTTGATTCTATAAAGGTATGTTTTGCCCCTTTATGGTAGGCAATCACTGAATGCATACATGCTATACTCTTCTGCTGCATTTATATTACTCCCTCTGATCATTTAATTTAAATTTTTAATATTTTATTCGCCTATTTTGATTTATTTAATTACTTAGGTTTATAGTAGTGAGGGTCCAAATGCCCCACTTTTAACATCATTATGTCATGCACAAACATCTCCAACAATGCTTACGTCCTCTGATAACCAACTGTTCATTAAGTTCAGAAGTGATGTGAGCGTTGTAGCAAAAGGATTCCTTGCTTCTTACATTGCAAAACCGGGCGGTAAGCAATTCTTGATTTTGTTAATATTACAAAACACTTAATGTGTTAAGGCATAATTTATGTATAAAAATTGTTTATTCAAAGGTTGTGGGGGTCGTTTCACTGTACCAAGAGGAACGATCCATTCTCGCAACTTTCCCAATTTCTATAATGCCATGGATGACTGTACTTGGTTAATAACCATTGCCAGTGGTCATACGATATTCTTGAATTTCACTGATTTCGATGTTAAACCTGCATCTAATTGCTCTTCAGTCTATGTTGCTGTAAGCTCGAGTAAAATTGTATTTTTTAAATTTGTCATGCAAGTTAAACAATGAGGATCGTTAAATAATTTTTCTTTTTAACTGAAGGTATATGATGGACCTACTGAAAATGACACTTTATTAATGAAGCATTGCGGGTCACAATTGCCTACTCCTTTCAATTTTTCATCAACAACTAATGAAGTTCTGATTAGGATGAGAACCCATAACACCATTAGTGCTAGAGGATTCCAACTAAATTATTATACTGGTGAATATGCATATTATTCCACTTCAAACTTTAAATATTGACTGCTTAGATTAATGTCAATTTGTATGTGGAATAATTTATTCTCCAGGTTGTGGTGCCACCCTGTATGCTGATGAGCCTGGTGCAATATCATCAAATGTTGAAGCTTTTTCAAGTTATTTAACAACAAGACAATTTTCAAATGCTCCTTTGAACTGCACTTGGATTATTCGAGCAAGACGTTTAGGTTTGAATCTTTGTTGAAATGTTATGAAACAATTGTGTTCCTTAATTTTTGCCCCAGTAAGGGATGGGAAGGTTAGAGATCCCCTCCAAGGTCAGCTGAACTGCTGCCAAAATATTTATGGGTTTATCTGAGCTTTCAGTTGAGGTGAAATGCCACCAGTTCACTCTTATAGTGCTATTTTTACTTAAAGCTTTTTGCAGATGACTCTGCCATGTACAGTGAGGTTGAGAGAGGTGAAGGTTCCTTCTCAGCCACACTTCAAAGTGATCTTAAGGCCTTAGATGTTTGGTGCAAGACATGGCAATTAAAAC
>JAQIXP010000020.1:0-50946 GCA_034700285.1 Proteroiulus fuscus | reverse complement strand
TATAGACAAAGTTGAATTTTAGCACATAAACCAAGGTTTAAATTTAAATCCTCAATGGATCTCCCCACTGTTAGTAATTTGATGATTTGTAATCTATAATTAAGCTTTGAAACAACGAAATAGACATTTGTATAGGAGCTTTCATTAATAATGGTTTTTTATTTGAAATTAATCTATGAACTGCATCAATAAAGGAAAACTGACATATAAGATCCAAATCATGAGAGTGTTGGGCTTTTACATTACTCAACTGGCTATACTGAAACTGAGCTTGTCATTTTTTACATAGTAAATTCGATGATATGACAAACTTGTACTATAACAAATTAACATTTTACATTAACATTTTACAGGTCAATTGCAAATCCAATTAATCAATATAGGTGTATTGGTTTTATAATAAAAATTTACTAACCATTTCAAGATTTTTAATATAAGTATACTCCGATAATTGCTGGCTATCTTGTTAAAATTATCTACATGAAGATAACAATTTAAAAATAATGTTTAACTCACTTGCTACACATATTCAAGCAAAAGTAATGCTACACTTGAACTCGTATATTCTTTTTAGTTTGGAATTTATAGAGATTTTATAGAAGAAATATGAAATGTCATTAAGTTGAAAAGTTAAATAATTTTATCTAAAATTGTGCTGGCTACATTATTTAATATATAAAATGTTTGATTTTATCATGTACATCTCACTGACATTGATGTTCTTGCTGAACACAGCAGCTGGTAAATATATTATGTTTTTAATTTCTTTACAAAATGCAAAGATGTTTAAAGATGGCTTGACAACTAAGCACATGAGCATCTTTTTTGGCACTTTATGGGCCTGCCTTCTGACAAATCCAGCTTAATAATAGGTCATGCATGTAGTCATTAATCACATTGGGACGTCACAAGAAGCCCAAACAACCAAGCGGCAGGCCCATAAAGTACATAATATTTTTTCTCAGTGCTTATTCACCTTTAAATATCCTGCTTTTCTTTTAATTTGAGCAACTATTTCAATAATGCAGTTGCACAAGACTGTGATGAAGTATACAATGCTACCAGTGGGTCAATCCTTACTGCTGGTTATCCTGTTGTTCCATATCAGCCTAATTTGGATTGTTACTATACAATAACAATCCCTACAGTCAATCCCATGAATACTACCATACTTTTCAACATTATTGAATTGGAGGTAAGTTAACTTGAAGAAAAATTTTCAAACAACATGCATTTACAGAGTTTATATAAACCAACACATGTTCGGATAATAGGTAGAAGACATAATGGATTATATTGAGGTTTATGATGGTCATACAATCGACAGCTATCTAGTTGGCAGGTATACGGGCAGTATATCAATCTATTCAGTTTATATAACATCATATGAGGCACTAGTTTACTTCCATAGTGACGCCGCTAACGAATATAAAGGTTTTAATATATATTTTTCAGCTCAAGGTAAGAAAAATAGGCTGATTTTTTTGCAAGTAAAGGATAGTAATTTACTGAGTAACTAGCAAAAAAAAATGTAATGCTAATGCATGGCAATTTCAAACATTATAGAAAATACACATGATTGTCCAGGACAAAGCTACGGCGATCATGGGTCTGTACAAAGCCCGAATTACCCAGAAGACTACCCAAATAAATCAGACTGCCAGTACCAAATAGAAACCTCCCCAGGTACAAGAATAAATCTCCACGTTGAATACATTGATGCAAGTATCATGAATGAATTTGCCCGGTAACTTTCCACAATGCATTTTTTTAATATATCCATACTTTGTTTTTCTTTAGGTCGAGCAAATCACGGCCTGCATGTTTGACTATGTTGAAATTTATGATGGGAAAACCACAAATGACACACTTTTGGGAAAAATATGTGGTACAGGACCAGTGAATGACATTCTTAGCACAACTAACGAATTGCTCATTATTTTCCAGTTAGATATTGATTATGTACACAGTGGATTCAACATATCTTACACCACAGGTGAGTAAACATATAAGCTCAAGTAGGAATTTGACAGGGGGTAGGGAAGGGGGACTGAAGGAAAGTAGCTCATGGGGGAGCCCGATCCCTCCCAATTAGATTTGAAATTTGAGAATGGGAATTGTCCATGCCACTCTGCTTTTTCTATGTCTTGGAATCAGGATTCAGGAAAGCTTTTTTTGAAACCAACAAGTGTATCAGTATATAAACTTAATCGTCTTAATGTGTTTTATGATTTAATTTCACATTAATAAAAATTGTGTGTGTGGATGGGGAAGGGAGATCACAGCAAGCCAGTAGCCCACCTCACCCCCAATTATTCTTAAAAGCATTTCCGTACACAGGGGTTGAAAACTGAGGCATGAATTCTGTCTATAAGTATCTGCTTAATTCAAGGCAATTTGTCTCTCTGTAGATATTTGTCAAGGTTCAAATGCCTATACTGGATCCATGGGCACAATATTCAGTCCTGGCTATCCACTCATGGATTATCCATACGATGCTGACTGTGGGTATACAATCACAACACCAAACGGTTCGCAGGTGCTACTTCGTATTGACTACATGGATGTATGTAATCAATTCAAATAAACTATGAAAATCAACTTAATTAGAATTAAATTTTCACTATTTTATCATATTTTGATCCCTGCATAATAGGTTGAATATAGTAGTGCAAATTGCTCCCTTGATTATGTACGGTTTAATGATGGACCAAGCGAAGATGATGATCTAATGGCCATATACTGCGGATCAACAGAATCAGGAAGCATGGAATTCAATGACATTCAAGCATCATCTAACGAACTCTACTTCCTATTCCATTCTGATCTGACCAACTCGGCTTCAGGATTCAGTATGACTTACATTGCTAGTTAGTATATGTTATTAGAATTATAATTTTCTATCCATGTATCATATGGTAATGTATCATATATGCATTGTATACTGATCAAATTTTCAGCACATTTGCTTGTATTTTAAATAGCATTAAAATTTATTTTACAGATTATAATACTGAAGACAGGATAAATCATGCCTGCTAATATACGTATAATTTATCAAACTCAATGTATAATGATTGTACCAAATCAATAAAAAGGGATTTTCAATGGATACAACTATGTTGTAACAAAATAATTACTGGCTGACTAGGGACCCTCTATCAAACTACATGAACTCATACTCATATCGTCGTTCTGAGGGTTCATGTGTGGGAACAACAGTTCAACAGTTGAAATCATATGTTACTTTTTGGGTAGTCCAAAAATCCATGAACCACAGGTATTTTAAAGACAACATTTCAGGATCTCTCAAATCTCAATAACCAGGCTGGTTTAATTTGTCAATTTTTCAATAATTAAATACAAAGTATATGAACTCAAGTACTTACCAGTTGACGCAAATGCTGTATACTCCATAATCCAAGATTGCATATCATATCTAGAGAAAAAAAGACAAAAATATATTATTGAATGTGTACATTGATACCTAGTCATCTAAATTTGATACAAATAGTCAACACCACTTTATAACTAGATTTGGTATAATTGAGTAACACTACCTAATAGATACATTTACAAAGTTGAGCTATTATTTTGGCCTAAAAATGTTTAAGTTCAAAATATTTTTTTCACTGGCATGCATATGCTTTGTTCATACAGTTGCTGGTAAATATACTTTTCTATTCTTATTATATAATTCAGTAACTATTCATTTAAATTTCATAAATATGTCCATGCTAATGTTTGTGATTTATCATTACTGATAACATTAATTACAATATTACTATTTTCTATCAACATTTACTCATCTAAAGTGCATCTAAAAGCACTTGCCATGAGGCCTGATTTCTTTTTTATTAATTATACCAGTAGCACAAGAATGTGATGAAGAACTAGACGTCGACAGCGGGTCAATCGTTAGTGCAGGTTACCCTGTTGTGCCCTATCAACCAAATTTGGATTGCTACTACAAAGTTAACGTTCCTACGAATAGCCCCGAAAACACAACAATACAATTTATCGTTATTGATTTGGATGTACGTAAGTTAGGATGCCTATATTAAGGCATATTTATATCTGACATTAACAATCATGCTTCGACATGCATAGTTAGAGCTGGAGTCAGATTACCTCGAAATCCACGATGGACCAACAGTCGATAGTTTATTAGTTGGCAGATTTACAGGACAGTATTCAAACTATTCAATTCATACTACGTCATATCAGGCACTAGTGTATTTTCATAGCGATAGCATTAATGAATATAAGGGATTCAATATTTACTTCCAATCACAAGGTAAAATAAATAAAAATTTCACTTTTATGATTTGATAACAGGAAAATCATTATGCTGATTACTTGATTCACAGGACAAAATTTTAAACTAATAATATATTCCCATATTTAAAACACTTCAAACATTAAAATAGAGTTGACAAATGAATGTCCTGGTGAGAGCTATGGCGACTACGGTTCAGTACAAAGTCCGAATTACCCTAACCAGTATTTAGTCAATACGCAATGTCAGTACCTCATCGAAACACCTGAAGATTCAACAATAAATGTTCACATTGACTATATTGATGCAAGTAGACGTATTAAAACAACAAATTTCTAGTTCCAAACTTCATCAGACGATAAATTTCTAAAGTTTTACTTTCAGATTGAAGCAAGAGATCAATGTATTTTTGACTACCTTGAAATCTATGATGGACCATCAATGAACGACACAAATTTGGGGAAATTATGTGGTTCTGGGCCTGTGAACGACATTCTTAGTACAACTAATGAATTGCTGGTCTATTTCTATTCTGATGGCAGCATAACTGGGGGTGGATTCAATATATCTTATAGCACTGGTGAGAATTAATTTCTATTAAGTGAAACTGAAGTATAAGACAAGTCATTGTAATTCTAAATACCTGGTTCTTAATGGTACTTTAATGTCTGTTTAGCGTATACAGAAAGTGTTCATATAATTATACACATTATTGGAAATAGATATCTGCCAAAGTCCGAGAGACTTCACAGGATCTCAAGGCACAATTTACAGCCCTGGATATCCAATAGCGGCATATCCGAATAATGCAAACTGCAGTTATACAATCACTACTCCATTGGGCTCACAAGTTTTAGCTCACATAAATTATATGGAGGTAAGTATATATATTTAAAACTAGATTAAATACTAGTACTAAGTTTTTAGTATATGCTCATATGTTTAAATCAAATCCATTATTTTGAATTTTTAAATAAAATGCATATCTTACATGGTATTCATAAATCACTTCAGTTTTGACAATTAATATTGTATACTATTCAAACATTCTTATTATTATAGCTGGAATATGGTGGATCAGACTGTCCATTTGATTTTGTTCGATTTTATGATGGACCAAATGAGGATTTTAACCTTTTGGCTACATATTGTGGGTCAACTGAATCAGGAACCATGGTATACAATGATACTTCAGCTTCATCCAATCAACTTTACGTCTCTTTTCACTCAGACCTTTCCAACACTTATTCAGGATTCAGCATAACCTATATTGCCAGTTAGTAGGCTATAAGCCTTAACTAATATCTAATTGAATAGAATTTAACACAAAAGTGTAATCCATTACTTTTACATTCGATACAGATTATAATACAGGGAACATTGAATAAACTCTGCAATGTGATAAAATGGAAGCTCAAGGACTTGTGGAATTAACAAAACTTAGTTGTTGGCATGGACCTCGTACCAGATCAAAATATTAGTATATTCGAAAAATTATTATTGGTCACTACAATCTGGCTACTGACTTGAAATTTCCAGCCTTTCTACTGTAGGCCTATATTTCGAACACTTTGTTTGAAAATAGCATAGCCATCTTGATTAAACATGGCCTAACTTTATGAGCAATGTCCATGGAAGAGTGAGAAGCATTGTAGATGGCGATTTTTATTTAGGAATTATGGTATTATTTATCGATATGCATCTTAATATCATGTTTGAAAAATATGGAAGGCTATGGAAATAATTGCATAATAAAAATGGTAATGTCAGTGGGAAATCCAAGGCAAATACGTAATTTGATGATAAAGTTTAGAATTATTTTTGCTTTCAATGTATACTGTATAAGTTCTTACATGTATTATGATAGCCAACTCCTTTCTATCGGAAGACTCAAAAATGAAACAATAAGGAATTAGTAATTTTGAATGTTTTGGATGCAAACTTTTTCAAAATGACCCAACACATTTCCTATTGTATACTACTGGCTGTTTGCCCGTGACTTCGTCTGAATGGGATTCGTAGGATTTGATATGTAAATACTATGTACCATATGTGTATGTTTTATGTCATGAAATTTCCAAAAATCAGTATAACCCATTAGGAATTGAATTTGTAAAAAAATGGGCATTGAAGAATCAGCCATTTAGTTAGTCAGGGCTTTTATTTATATTTATTTAAAGCCTACAGGGTGTTTGGAAATTGATGTGGGGGAATCCAAAGACTTTATGGAAGCCATCCCATCATGCAAACAAGTAAAAATGTTCTATAAATATGGTTATATAAACACTTCATTTAATAAATTGCATTATGTGAGGATTACATTGTTATCCCTATGGAAAGGTGTTTCCTGTCATATATGTGTAAAATGACCATGTTTAACTTTCAATTTTGTTGCCTCCATCAGGATTCCCTAAAAAGATTAGTTTTACATTGTTCCAAATAAGGCAAATGCATGACGGGAAAGGGTTACAAATACAAGACTTACTGATCATCTTATGTCTTACATAATGTATGGATGCTCCCTAGGCTGCCTTCCTTCGACAGGGTGTAACTCTTAAAGGAAGCAGTTCTAGACCCATGGTCCAGTAAAGCATAATTAGGATATACCTAAGGGGATGGGGGAAATCAGATGTGTTTGGGAAATGGCAGTCCCCCAGCAGGGGTAGTTTCCTATATAATATTTGATCCTATGGGGGACCCCCAAACCATTCTTCCCCCCTGTGTACGCCTATGCCATGGTCCCATGTTTATTAGTACATTTTACTTTTTTTCATTGTGGGAAGGCTCCCTCAATATTTGACACTAATTTCCAAATACATGTAGATGTATAATATAAGTATGTATAAAGGTGCAAAACAAGTGATAGCAATTGCATTCCAAAGCATTACATATACAGATATAGTCCTTAAGACGACAACCAACAGTGAATCACTCAATAACCAATCAAACAGGCTTAATTTGCAGATCAGTCATTATTAAATGAAATTGTATGACTCAAATAATTTCCAGCATACTTATCGAATATATACTCAGTAATCCAAGGTTGTTTATCATATCTACACACCAAAATAAAAAATATATATTATTGGTACTGCTACGTGTACATTGATACCATGTCATCTAAAATTATAAATAGTCAACACCAAATTATAATTCAATTTATTATATTTTTGAGTTTGATGACACTGCTTAATAGACAAATGTTTCACTATACATAAATATTAATATAAATCTAACTATTATATTTGGCCTAAAAATGTTTATGCAAATTATATTTTTATCCCTGGTATGCCTTTGTTTGGTTAATACAGTTCCTGGTAAATATACTTTTCCATTTTCTTTAATTTTTTATTTAAATTTTAAATTTAAATTTCTTAAAAGTGGAAGTCATTCTTCCTGACAAGTAATTTTCAAATGAAAGAATACTAACATAGCATATAATGAAAGGCACTTGTCGTGAAGTCAGACTTCCCTTTAAATTAATAATAATTACAGTAGCACAAGAATGTGATGAAGAACTTGACGTCGACAGCGGGTCAATCGTTAGTGCAGGTTACCCCGTTGTGCCTTATGAACCAAATTTGGATTGTTACTACACAATTAAAGTTCCCACAAATTACCCTGGAAACACTACAATACAATTTCTCATTATTGATTTGGATGTAAGTTAACTTGCCACCAACAAAATAATGAAGGTATAAAACATTTATTTCTAACATCTAACCAGCTTGTTTTGGCAAATAGCTAGAGCTGGGTTCGGATTACCTCGAAATCTACGATGGACCAACAGTTGATAGTTTATTAATTGAAAGATTTACTGGGCAATATTCAAACTATTCCCTTGATACCACGTCATATCAGGCATTAGTGTATTTTCATACTGATAGCATTAATGAATATAAGGGATTCAATATCTACTTCCAATCACAAGGTAAATACAAAAACTCCCTTCTGTGATTTGATAACAGTAAAAACATTTATTAGGATATACTTGAATCAAGGACAAGTTTTTAAATTAATAATATATTCACTTGTTTAAAAAAAACTTCAAACATTAATATATAGATTTGACAAATGAATGTCCTGGGGAGAGCTATGGCAACTATGGCTCTGTACAAAGTCCGAATTACCCAGGCCAGTATTCAGACAATTCACAGTGTCAGTACCTCATCCAAACACCTGAAGATTCAAGAATAAATGTTCACATTGACTACATTGATGCAAGTAGATTATTAAAAATGCAAATTTTTTGAGTTCCAGACTCTGTCAGAATATAAGTTGATAAAGTGTTACTTTCAGATTGAAACAACTTCTTATTGTGTTTATGACTACCTTGAAATTTTTGATGGGCCATCAATGAACGACACCAATTTGGGAAAATTATGTGGAACTGGGCCTGTGAACGACATTCTTAGTTCAACTAATGAATTGTTCGTTTATTTCAAATCTGATATCAGTGGAACTTACGGTGGATTTAACATCTCTTATAGCACTGGTGAGAATTAATTTACTTTAATAAACACAAACATTTAAGTAACGCTGAAGAATTATGTAAGTTTAATTCTAATTTCCTGGTGCTTTAAAGTATATAGATGATATCATGTCATATAATATACATATTGCATTGTAGATACATGCCAAGGTCCTAGCGACTTCACAGGATCTCAAGGCACAATTTCCAGCCCTGGATATCCAATAACAACATATCCGAATAATGCTGACTGCAATTATACAATCACTACACCATTTGGATCACAAGTTTTAGTTCATATAAATTATATGGATGTAAGTATATATTTAACCATGGGTGGAACCAACCAGGGGACCAAGAGAGCCATGCCCCCCCCCCCTTAAACCGATGAGCTTTATACATCCTGCATCTGGGGTGATACCCCCATACCCCTTAGGTGCGGACTAGCTTTGCTTGTCCTTGGATGCACTCAAAATCCCCAAATCGGTCTACTGGATCCGTCCTTGTATTTAACTAACTTAAATATTAATGAATTTTAGCATTCACTCGCATGCTTATAAATCAATATTTTAAATGTTAAATATAGCTGGAATATGGTGGAGCAGACTGTCATTTTGATTATGTTCGATTTTATGATGGGTGGAATGAAGATTCCGACATTTTGGCTTCATTTTGTGGATCAACTGAAGAAGGAACCATGTTATTCAATGATACTATAGCATCATCCCATCAACTTTACGTTGCTTTCCACTCGGATTTTTCCAACACTTTTTCAGGATTCAGCATAACCTATACTGCTAGTTAGTATAAGCCCATTACTAATATCTACATAATTAAAAGAAAACACAAATGTATAATCTGTTACTTTTATATTTTCTGCAGGTTATAATACAGAGAACATATAGGATAAACTCTGCATTGTAATATAATAGAAGAGGACCCCTGTATGAAATTGACAAATTGAAAACTAAAACTGTGCCATTACTTGAAGTTCACAAATAAATGAATAAATATTAATTATCAATGTATAACAAATGTTTCCGATTGTTTTCATACACTGTATACATATAGTAATCAAGCTTAGAAATTTATGGAAAAAGAGATTGATTGCAAAACCTTAAAACTATAACATGCACTATTTGCAGTCATGATCTTTTTGCGGCATCCACTATTATTTATTAATTTTATTTTGCAAATCCAGTTTTAAATCTACATGTTAATATTATAAATTTATGCATGGTCCCTTAACCAATTTTGAAATTGGAACAGCCATTCTATTTTGCTGTCTTTAAAATAAGAAACTTCATTGCACAACAACTGTTATGAACATTATCTAGTTTCCTGTCAATGTATTCTTTCATATATAACATAGTTTCAAATACAATTTATCTGGTTCAGATATAATATAATATTCAGATAGTTTCAAACGATGCGTGCATGATTATAATATTATTATATACTGAGATTCCAAGCTAAAATATTATTATTCATACTAAACATCAGACTTGCTAATCACTATACTGCAAAAACATTCAAACTAATATTTTGAGCATCCACAGTTGACAATTAATGATTATATTTGCTATTTAATTTATTATAAATATAAATAAAATTGTAATATATCAGTAAATGCACAGTTATGTGTATGTTTATACTACATATATATGTGTAAGTTATATTATGAAAATTGCAACAACCCGTAGCCTATATCCTATTCAGGTGCGGATAAGGATTTTGCTAAGGACAGAGATGGGGGGAGGGGGAAACAATCACATGTTCCAGCGTTGGGGAAGGCAATTTTCTCTGGATACCGGGTTGCTATTTTTGCTGGCTAAGATGGGGGGGTGGGGGGAAATTGCCCCCTGTGTTCCCCCCCCCCCTCTGTATCCGCCCTTGATCCCATTATGAGTAGAACTTGGAAATTAATTCCTTCTTATTGGGTGCTCAAGTTGTAAATAGAATATACCCTCCAAGTTTAATATTTCTTGGGCCAGCAGTTTGGGCTTGACATTGATGAATCAGCCTGCCACTCAGTCAGGACTTTCATGTTTATACATACAAGGTGTTCAGAATTTGATACCAATGACTTTATGGGAGCTATGCCTTTATGAAAACAAGTAAAAGTGTTCTAATAAATATGGTTCTAAAAGTGCATTGTTTGGTATTTTAATTCTGTGAGGCATTGCATTGTTATCCATGGAAAAGTCCTTCCAGTCATATGTGTACAATGACCATATTTGACTTTCAATTTTGTTGCCTCCAGGATTTTCTTACTTTTACATTAATTGTTTCAAATAAGGCAAATGCATGATGGGAGAGGGTTACAGGTGACCATTATATGCCTATATGATGTATGGATGCTCATAGGTCGCCTTCCTTCGACAGGGTGTAACACCCAATGAAGCAGTTAGTGACCCATGATCCCTGCATGTTTATTAGAACATTTTACTTGTTTTCATTGAGGGATAAAGGCTTCCTCAAAGTATTTGACATTAATTTCCAAACAACACTGTATTATATAGATAAAGGTGTAAAACAACCGATAGCAATTGCATTCCAAAGCATTACATCCAAACAGTAGCTCTTCTAAGAAGAGAACCAATGATGAATTACTCAATAACCAATCAAACAGGTTAAATTTGAAAACTAGAGTCAAAATGTAACTAACAATAGTCATGAAATAGCATTTTGTATCTCTGTAATCAAAGATTGTTATCATATCTAACAACACTAAAAGACAAAACTACTATTGGTAAAGGTACTTGCACATTGATACCATGTCTTATAAAATTATTATAAATAGTCAACATCAAGTTAAAAATTAATTTAATATAATTGGGTTTGATGATACTGCTTAATAGACAAACGTTTCAATATATGCATAACTTTTAATTTAAATTTATCTATTATTTTGACCTAAAAATGTTTAAGCACATAACATTTTTATCCCTGGCATGCATATGCTTGATTAATACAGTTGCTGGTAAATATACTTTTCTGATTTACTTAATTCAATAATTATTCATTTAAATTTCTTAAAAGGGGAAGTCAGGCTTCATGACAAGTATATAATCCAAAATAAAGAATAGGAAGTATTAATATGAGTATGAGAGTTAGGATGAATGTCTCATAAAAATTGTGATTTCTCATTTTTGTAACTGATAAATTTAATTACATTATTACTATTTTCTATCAACATTTATTTACTCGTTTAGTTCTAATATCTAGCAAATAAAAAGCATGCACTTGCCATGAAGCCTGACTTTTTTCTTTTAATAATTATAACAGTAGCACAAGAATGTGATGAAGAACTTGATGCCGAAAGTGGGTCAATCGTTAGTGCAGGTTACCCTGTTGTGTCTTATGAACCAAATTTGGATTGTTACTACACTATTAACGTTCCTACAAATAATCCTGGAAACACAACAATACAATTTTTCATAATTGATTTGGATGTAAGTTAACTTGCCACCAACAAATGAAGATAAAACATTATTTCTAACATCTAATCAGTATGTTCTGACATAGTTAGAGCTGGGTTCGGATTACCTCGAAATCTACGATGGACCAACACTCGCTAGTTCATTAATTAAAAGATTTACGGGGCAATATTCAAACTATTCCCTTGATACCACATCATATCAGGCACTAGTGTATTTTCATACTGATAGCATTAATGAATATAAGGGATTCAATATCTACTTCCAATCACAAGGTAAAAAAAATTAAATTTCAATTTTGTGATTTGATAACATTAAATACATTACTTGAATCAGAGGACAAGTTTTACGCTATAATAATATTCCTTCTTTTAAATAACTTTAAACATTATAACAGCTGAGTTGATAAATGAATGTCCTGGGGAGAACTATGGCGACTATGGCTCAGTACAAAGTCCCAATTACCCAGGTCAGTATGCAGACAATTCAGAATGTCAGTACCTCATCAAAACACCTGAAGATTCAAGGATAAATGTTCACATTGACTACATTGATGCAAGTAGACATATTGAAACAGCAAATTACTTAAGTTTCAGACTCTATCAGACAATAAGTTGCTTAAGTTTTACTTTCAGATTGAACCAGATTCTCAATGTGTTTTTGACTACCTTGAAATTTATGATGGACCATCAAACGACACAAATTTGGGAAAATTATGTGGAACTGGGCCTGTGAACGACATTCTTAGTTCAACTAATGAATTGCTCGTTTATTTCAAATCTGATAGCAGTATAACTTACGGTGGATTTAGCATATCTTATAGCACTGGTGAGAATTAATTTGTGTTTTTAATAAACACAAGCATTTAAGTTTATAAGCTAATGAATAAAACATGTCCTTTTCATTCTAATTAAGTCAGGATAGGCAAAAATTGTTAGAAATTCAATTTAACAATGATGTTTAAGTCACCACTTTATGACGTTGGAGTATTCATTTAAATGTGGGATAACCCCCCTACCAAATGGCATCATTATATGCTGATCGTAGGGTACTGAGTTGAATTGAATACCTGGGTATATACAGGTACTGTAACATTCAAAGGTATTCAAATAATATATATTGCATTATAGATATCTGCCAAGGCCCGAGTGATTTCACAGGATCTCAAGGCACAATTTCCAGCCCTGGATATCCAATAACTACATATCCAAATTACGCTGACTGCAATTATACAATCACCACACCATTAGGATCCCAAGTTTTAGTTCACATAAATTATATGGAGGTATGGTGTTTATTATATTTAACTTCCTTAAATACCGGTACTTAGGGTTTTCAGTGTACCCATATTCTCGTATGTTAATATTAATTCCATTCTGTTTAATGCTAAATGAAATGCTCGAGGCATATCTTACATTGTATTCATAAAATACCTCAATTTAGACAAATTATTGCATTAAAACATTTTTATATATATAGCTGGAATCTAGTGGATCATTATGTCCGTATGATTATGTTCAATTTTATGACGGAAGGAGTTATGACGTTTTGGCTACATATTGTGGGTCAACTGAATCTGGTACCATGGTTTACAGTGATACTATAGCTTCATCCAATCTACTTTACGTCTCTTTCCACTCAGACCTTTCCAACACGTATTCAGGATTCAGCATAACCTATATTGCCAGTTAGTAAAAGTCCATTTCTATTATCTACATAATTAAAAGGAAACACAAAAGTTTAATCTGTTACTTTTATATCTGATGCAGGTTATAATACAGAGAACATAGGATAAACTCTGCAGTGGGATGAAATGGAAGAGGACCCAGTATGAAATTGACAAAATTAAAACTAAACTGTGTCATTACTTGAAGTTCACAAATAAATAAGTAAATATTGATTATCAATATATAACAAACATGTCTTTGATTGTTTACACACTGTACATAACAGTACATTGCAAAGCTAAAAATGCTCTGGATCATGTATTATCAATTATTATTTGCAATGTCTTAAATAAATAGCATGCACTACTCGAAGTCATTAACAGCATATATCTTTACCCCACATCCACCACTTTTTTAGGATATTTCACTCTCACCCTTAAATGTTAACATGTACATGATCCAGTTCACAAATAGTTCTTAACTACATTACAGGTTAAAAACTCAACACGAAAACATGAGCACACTGCTCTAAAGGGTTTCATGTGATCTCATTTGGTATAATCTAACTATTTAGATAGATCACCAGTGTTAACCAGTTGTTACATTGCACTGTGATCCTGCACACCAAAACGGCAGGGGATACCACAGAAACGCTTCTGCTTCGGGCCATGCAACCAAATGGTTGCACGGTCATAACACCAAAATAAGCCTATTATAAATACTTGTGCATGGTCCCTTAACTAATTAACCAATTTTGAAATTTGATCAGCCATTCTACTTTGCTATTTTTAAATTAAGAAACTTCAATATGACAACTGTTTTGAACATTATCTATTTTCCTGTCAATGTATTCTTTATATAACATGCTTTTAAAATACAGTTTAACTGACTGTTGAGAGACAATAATATTCAGGTAATTTTAATTGATACGTGTTTAAGATTATCTGCTAAAAGATACCAAACTAAAATATCAATACATACTGACAAGTCAGATTTTCTAATCACTATAGAGTGAAAACGTTTAAACTAACAGCACTTTTGAGCTTCCATAATTGACAATTGATATTTAAATTATCTAGTTTATTTTGAGTATAAGTGAAATGTAATGTGTCAGTAAACTCACATTTATGTATATGAATATATATAAGCAATATAATGTTGTATTCAACTTTTAAAATGATTGAATTACTTTTATGTCTGTCACTACCAATCATAGTTCTTCATACATTTGCAGGTAAATACTTTTTTTCTTAAATTTTAAAATGTTGAAATCAATTGTTCAATAGAAAATTTATCTTGATCCAGTAAAGCTCTCAAGATTTAGTATACAGTAAGCAGTAGAATTGAGTAATGTTATCTAGTGGGAACTAATGGCGAATGTGCACTTCTGCTGTGGGCTTGACAAACTCGTTTCCAGTTCAATATTTTTGGATATTACCTTTTTCTAATCATCTATCAATCAATCAAATCAATCCATCATTACATTCGAAAAATCATCCAAGATATTCACTCTGTCTATCTGGCTGATGATTGAAATTCCAGCATTTCGACTGTAAATTTCGAACACTTTGCAGGAAAAATGGCAGGTTCCATTTCACTTCTCACATAATTCGTCTGCACTGCCATTGGTGTCCATTGATCATCAGAAATCTTCAGAGCTAACTGTCTCAAAAGGCTGGTGACTTCTGATGGTTAGCAACTCAACAAAACTCTGAATGCATGTGCAGCTACTCCCTCATCAGTGCCATTAGGCGTGTTTTAGCGTTATTACCCATGTCATACGCTGTAGTTATCCAGTTTATAAGTAGTTCTTAACTCTATAATAGGATACAAGCAAAACGCTAAAACGCAAAATTCTTCATTCGATGATTTTCCTGTATGTAGTATCCATAATTTCTGTTACCTTATTTGGTACACCACCTATTTAGGTAGATAACAGGTTGGTTACCCTTTTGGTTACCCGGCATCATTATCCAAAACGATAAAACAGCTAGCGTCAACAGTAAAACGCTCAAGGTCCTAACAATTCTAAGATCTGTTCAAGATCAATTCAAAGTCCTAAGATCTGAAGAGTTCAGATGACTTTTCTGATAATTTTTGAATGTGCTAAGTACCATTCTTTCATAGAAAATATATACCATGTTTTATTTTGTACATGTCGCAGCACCAGTTCTTTTAGATTAAAGAGTTTTCAATCACCAATTACTGCTAATTCTGGATCTCTGACAAAAAAAATTATATACAACGTGTTTTTCTGTACTAATTATTATTTCATGTATAGTTGCACAATACTGTGATGAAGTATACGAGGTTACTAGTGGATCAATCTTTACAGCTGGTTATCCAGTCATACCATATCAGCCAAACTTGGATTGTTACTACGCAATATCAATTCCAACATTCACTCCCATAAATACCACAATATTGTTTGACATTATTGCCTTAGATGTAAGATAACTAACTATAGAACAATTCTATAACACAACTTTATAAACTTAGTTTAAAAAAAGTTTTTACAAAATTTTATAATAATAGTTAGAAGACATTGTTGATTATGTCGACATTTATGATGGACCAGCAGTCACAAGTTTGCTAATTGGCAGATTCACTGGTAAATTATCCAACTATACTTTCTATACCACAACCTACCAGGCACTAGTGCACTTTCATAGTGATGGCACTAACGAATTCACTGGATTTAATATCTACTTCACAGAACATGGCAAGAAATCACTCTAAATGTTTAATGTAAACCATTCTTCTTATTGCAATCAAAATGAGTAATTAAAAATGAACATTCTTCACATTTTTTAGAAGACTCATATAAATGTCCAGCAAGTGACTATGGTGATTTTGGAAATGTACAAAGTCCAAACTATCCAGAAGACTATCCAAACAATTCGGACTGCCAATACTTAATAGAAACTTCTCCAACTACGAGAATAATAATACACGTAGAATATATTGAAGTAAGCATAACCGCAAGTAACCTGGATAACCGCAAGTACCCTCCCACCTCCTAAGAAGGGCACTAAAGAGCGACAAACTCGTAGCCTGGTAGGGGAAAATTCAAGAAAAAAAACCCCCTTAAATGAGAGTTAATATGTATACATCAGAACTCATAAGCAACATTTCCAAAAATCATTTGAATATTTTCTCAATAGATTGAAGAAAACATGGCCTGCATATTTGATTACATTGAATTTTATGATGGACCAACAACAAACAGCACACTTTTAGGAAAAATATGTGGTTCAGGACCAGTTAATGATATTCTCAGCACAACTAACAAATTGCTTATTATTTTCCATTCTGATACTTCTAATACTTATGGTGGATTCAACATATCTTTCACCACAGGTGAGCATTTAATATGACTAAGGACATTTAGAGTATAAATATTAAGGCAATGCATTTTTAAAAAAGCATGAAAACTATTTTATGACTATACTTAGGTAATGATATATAGGCAAACTACGGCGCTTAATTCACGCAATCTCTAACAGAAATTATATACACTAAGAATACATGTATCTACAATGCTTGTAATTGTAGTAAAAGTTTAGAGTTCACAATAACTTTTGAAAAATGAGCTGTGTTAATCTGATCAATTTTTTCTTAATGTGTCACTAAGAATTTAACAAAATCGAATTAATCCAATTTTTAATTTAGCTATGCCAAAGTATTTGTTTTATCTCTTTATAACTGCAGGAAACAGGTACCAAAATCTCAGTAAATTTAAGTATAGACTTAAATCAAAGTATTTTACTCTACATGTAGATATGTGCCAAGGATCAAAGGATTTTATTGGATCAAAAGGCACAATATTCAGTCTTGGCTATCCACTCATAGACTACCCAGATGATTTCCACTGTGGATATACAATTACAACACCAAATGGATCACTAGTACTACTTCATATAGACTACATGAATGTAATAAATCCAAATATAATTAGCAGCTGCATTTATTTTAAATGAATTTTAAACGCAAATTATAAGTTATCAACTTATTTTCTCTGTATATAGGTTGAATACAGTAGTGCTAATTGCTCTTTTGATTATGTTCGGTTTTATGATGGACCAAGCAAAGAAGATGATCTAATGGCTATATATTGTGGATCAACAGAATCAGGAAGCATGGAATTCAATGACATTCATGCATCATCCAACCAGCTTTATTTTTTGTTTCATTCTGATTTGACTAACTCTGCTTCAGGATTCAGTATGACTTACATTGCTAGTCAGTATATCCTTCTAATTGATTTTTTTAATAAACATGTACAAAATTTCTTATTATTAATCAAAACTTATAAATTTGACTTTAATTTCCAGACTATAATACAGACAACATTGAAAGAATCAAGGAAATATAATCAACGATTGACTTCAAGTTGCTAAAATAAAGACTATATGATAGTATAGCTTCAAAGACAGCAATACAAATTATGTTACTGAAATAAAGAATTGCTAACAATTATTTCACTCCTATATGTTAGTTATATAGCTCAAATTACCTGTATATTCAATAATTAGAACCGTCAAGAATAATCAAAACTATTTCGACCAATGCAAGTATAAATCTTTACCCACTAATATACATGTATATCCTAGTAACAGTATTACAAATTAGAATTTCCTACAATTTAAACTTTCATCAGGCAATATATATGTATAAGTTGATTACCTTTCATGAGCTTTTGTTAAATTGTTTAATGAATTAATAGCTTATTATGATAGCATGATAGCATCTAAAATATCCAATCATATGTCGCCCCTGTAGCAATAACGTATCACAAATACTTGATACATAACATTAGATACTGTCATCAATGAACTGCATTAGAAAGGTAAGAAGCCCCTCAACATTTTTACAATCGCATCGATACCATCGAAGACAGATAACAGAACTTCCAACAAGCCTTTAAATTCACTTTCGGAAATGTCATTTCGTAACTTTTCCAACAGCAATTTCATTGCATATTGCACTCTCAACCACCTTGTAACAAACGTGTAACTGCCATAATCGCAAGCCACATCAATGATTCGACTGTGCACACCAAGAGTCACAAGCATTTCCTTCACAAAAACTTGTCTATCCTGCAAATCCAAATCGGAGACAGGAAATCTTCTCAACTGTTCTGGATCTCCTTGGTTCTTAATGATTAAAAACAAGCAAATGCAGAGCGAGGCAGAATATGGAGAAACGTTCCTACTGCCAGACAACTTATACATGACAATAGCACCAAATATCAAAGTTCTGAACAAGAACAGACAATCCTTACTGTCAATATGCTGCAAATTTGTCGTTATGTCAGTGTTAAAAGTGCCAGACCTTCCCTTCAGCTCTTTGCCTTCTTGACTGAAGCCAACCATGGTAACACCTCGGAAATTTTCAATTTCCTTAAAAAGCATATTATACGTCTTGCGATGGAGGGTATTTCCTGGCATTCTGTCAGTCAAACCTGACGACTTGGTGACGAAAATGTATCCAGACTTCACACGACGACCATTATCCTCTAATTTCTTGCTACCATCTTCGTGAAGAACACAAATACCGATGAAATCATTTGAAGATTTTATTGTATCGAGGCAATCGTGAGCACACGAAACATGCAAACTTTGCAGTGTTGACACAATTTTTCGCTTTATTTCTTCATTTACTGCACGTTCATTTCCAAAAAGATTAAAAATAAATGCCATTTTCTTACGATGGGTATAAACAAGGTCCTCTTACTTTATCAATGCTAAAGTGTTGCTACAGTATGAAGTTACTACTTTGCCCTTGAATGGCGGATACAGTTTATAAAGTGATTTAAATGCAATAACTTTATATAAGTAGTCAAAGTCAAAGTCAAAGTTAAAGCCATGCAAAAACGCCAAAGCCTCTTGCAAACTTCAACTATTTCACGCCTTCAATTTCTTAGAAACATGTGCATTTTCTCCATAACAACTGCCATTTTATGACCAGTTTCCTGTTAAGTTTCCACCAATGATGATAGATAATAGCACATGTACTGACATGTAGGCCTATATTATATTTACATATAAGTTAATTTACTGCAGTCATAAACTGTTTCCTAGACAAATCAGCAATTTCATTAAATGTGAAAGGTTTCAAGGAATTATTTTTTTTTTTTGCCTTTTTTTTTCCTATAGCAAGGTAAACATTTGAAGAACATGCGACAGCCTTGGAAGATATGGGAAAGTTTCACAGAGAAACAAGGGATTAGCAAAATCTTTGGAGAAGTAGCTGGAGCAAACCCCTGTAAACCCCCCTATACGGCATTGAGGGGAGGGATAGGATCAAGACATTTGCGATGTCCTGTATTTTACGAAAAATTACCATTGGAAAAATTACGTGTTTCACTATTTCTGAATTAAAACTGTACGCGTGCATATTTGTAAACTCCATTAAAAATACATTCAATTATCCATTTCTGCAATTTAATTGTAATTGTAATACTGTCATGAAATAATATTGTTTTCTATAAAAAAATGCGAAAAATTACGTGTTTCACTATTTCTGAATTAAAACTGTACGCGTGCATATTTGTAAACTCCATTAAAAATACATTCAATTATCCATTTCTGCAATTTAATTGTAATTGTAATACTGTCATGAAATAATATTGTTTTCTATAAAAAAATGCAAGTATATTCATTGAATTACTGCAATTCAAGTGCAAGTAAGGTCAGGCATCCCGCAGCAAAAGTACCAATTTTATCCAAAAGATAGTGACCAAAAATTTTACTGGGAGTCTATGAAAAATTATAAATGTATCTCATCCTTCAATTTTGAATTTAGAAAACTGGGATAAAGTGATTGTATTTACGAAATCGGGTAACAAGATGCACTTTACCTCACTTTTATCTAATTTCAAGGAAGATAGATGCATTTTCAATATTCCATATAGACTCCTAGCAAAATTTTGGGCGTCACCTTTTGGGTAAAATTAGTACTTTTGCTGTGGAATACTGGAGCACATTACAATTAATGCACTTTAATTATAGAAATGATACATTTAAATTACTTTTTAGTCGAATTTAATCTCTAATTAAATACATAAAGCTGCAGTATACATATGGGAATGCTACAGTTTTTCTTGCAGTCCTTATTCTCCTGGGTTATTGAGTAAACTCCCAAAAATTATTTTGCATCACTGAACTATTTTGCATGAACACATCACATTGAAATAAAGTGAAGTCAAAAATGAAACTTTCAGTGCTGAAAGTAACATGATTTACTCACAGAGATGCATGAATACCCAAAAGAACAGTTCTACATTTGTCCACCATTCACTACTTAAGGCAATACCATATTATGGTGCAATATTTGCATTTCAACAAGTTAAGAATTACTAACTTTTGATAAGCTTAATATTGTTTCACATTTCAAATTCAACTTTTCCCATCAACTTTTTGTGTTCCTTCATTTTAAAATACCATGTCAAGAGGTGTAATTTCCCTTTAAATGCAATTTCATTATGATATACATTATAATTTAATCTGTTTAAAAATAGTGGGGTATTTTTCATACATAATATTTGCAAGTATTATACTTGTAAAATCATATCAAAGGAAATCTCACATCCTGTGAGGAGAGGGTTCAAAAAGATCATATTTGTGTGACTGCAATAATGCACAGCCCCAAAGGTCATAAATTTTGCCTTCCAGATGGTAGATATGTAGGCCTACACAATCAATTTATTTTGTTAACTTATCACTGAACTGATAACTTAACAGTTTACAAAAACAGAAGGACACGTAGCCGACAGCAAATGTTATCCAAAATTTGCAAGGAAAAAAAACACTGCTGAAGCTTACAAATGCCCATTTCCTCCAGCTTACAAAAACTACAAGTATAGGGCCCACTCTTCTTATTCTGAAATTCAAATGGATGCAACATCTGTAGATGCAGGTAAAGCAGTGGAAGCAAACTATGGAAGCCCACAGAATACGTAAATATTCTCTAATTTGAAATTAAAAATCTTATAGTTCATGTATATAATATTCTTATGTATGTACATGTAGGTATATTCTTATATGCATGACAACTTATAAAGAATTAACGAAAAAAATCATTAAAATATAACTGATGAACTCAAAAAGATTTCCAATTTTCATATTTCAGAAATCTGTCAATCGATGCAAGTCGATGGAAAATTAGTAATTATAATATCTATGACAAGCCAGTGAAATTCATAATTTTCAATCATTACCAATTCGCAAAGGGTTTGGAATTCACATCTAATAGAGACGGAACTCACAAAGATGCCGAAAGACTGGAAAAAATATTTACGAATCTTGGTTTTGAGGAAGCAGCACCTCGTCAAACGGATAATGATTACGATGAAATCATTAAAAAACTAAATGAAGGTATAATCCTTCATTACTTTTAATGTCTCCTATTTCGAAAGTACATATATTTTAATCAGTACTTTTTGTATTTAAATCTTATTATAGTTTTAGAGCAATCTGATGAATGGAGTGCCATTATAATCGTAATTTTAAGTCATGGAGAGGAAAGAGAAGTTTATGCATATGACAAAACGTACAAGATCGAAGATCTTAAGAATATTTTTATCAGACCAGAAATAGCAAGAAAACTTGCAGGAAAACCAAAAATATTTATAATACAGGTAGACACATGATGAAATAATAACTTGTATCTCTGCTGTATAACTGAAGTTTTTTATCAGATCGATTGCATTTTAATTATTAAAAATGCTGTCAACAACATTCTACAGTAAGTCACTGAACTGAACATAAGTAACTATATGATTAAAGAGTGAGTCTTAGCTACCCAATCACGCTTTGTATTTCATAGTTCACACTTCACAGTGGCACTGACCCAGTGTCAAGTGTGATTTTGTAAGGTAAATCATGAAGTGTGAATTGGACCACAGGTCTTCCATATGCACTCGCATACAGAACAGAACACACTTTTGTTACTATGAACCTATATAGTTATATGAAGTTCTGTTCCGTGACTTACGAACCTTAGGCCCTACTTAGTATACATTGAATTTGTGATACACTTTATTCAGGCATGTCAAGGGGAGAAGGCAGATCAAGGTGTTCCAGTTGGTGAAGGTAGTGGTGAATATGAAGAAGAGGAAGATGAAAAAGAAATTATTCCAATAATGGCAGACTTTCTATTTGCATTTAGTTCAGTCTTAGGTAAGTTCGAGAAAAAATACCTTGGTTCTTATAAGCGTCAGCGTAAAAAAAGTGCCCCGCCAAACCTTTTTTCCAACTTGTAGAATTAAATATTAATTTCGATGGTGTGATTTGTCTACAAACATTTGAACAAACATTTTTTTGTCCGCCATCTTGCTCACTCCCAAGGTCCAGTATAGAGAGGTTCATTCAGTTCACCTGTTTTTCCCACTAAACTATAAAAATTGGAATGCCAATGCCTGGCATAGATATTGAGTTTTTCCAATAAAAAATAAAAATGTCATATCGCGTAAAATTTCGTGAGGTACTATCAAATATGGGGCTTTTTCAAGCAACCAACATGAATTAATTCGAGTTTTAAATTACAGGTTATGTAGCATATCGAGCTGCGAACGGTTCCTGGTTTATTCAAACACTTTGCGATGCAATATACGACTTAAAAGACAAGGAGGATTTCGAGAATATTCTGACATTAGTAAAACATAATATTGCTTATACTAAAAAATCTAACAGTCCAAAAGACAAAAATCATCACGACAAAAAACAGATCCCAGAGATTACTTCAACATTTACCAAAAAGCTGTACTTGACAAGAAAAGCTGTCTCCAGGAATAAAATACATGTAACTACAAGTTCCGATCATGAAAATGAAGCATCGGATGATGACAGCAAGCCTATTAGACATACAGCAGCAAGAAATGTAAAAATTGCAAAGTCAGTCCAAGATTCTGATACCAGAACAACTTCACAAGGGACTTCACGAGAAATGGCTAATGCTAAAAACTTGATGCAATGGATTTGGATTCTGCTTTGCATTATTGTAACTCTTGTTGGCACCTGGTTAATGTTTTTGAAAAGTCAGCCTGAATATCACTTCCACTGTTATTCATCAGCCCAAAATTCAACAGATGGTAATGTTCATATTCACCAAGATCTATAAATTCTATTTCAAGGTTTAGAGCTCCAAAATTAAATGAAAATAGTTCTTAAAGCTTATAGTTCTTATAAAGAAATAGTGAGCTAAGAAACTTATAGGAATTATTGGAAAAACAACACTATAGATAGTGTCATGATTCTGGATAAAAACAATCACTGGCATAATATCCAACCAATTATTTTTTTTCCTTATAAGGAAATTTAAATAATGAAAATAAATGCAATTTTAGGAAATGCACCTATATATATGTTTTTGCAATACCAAATAAATAATGAAAGTTAAGAAAAACAAGATTTAGGTTCTGATTCGAACCACAAACTTCCAGCTTACTGAGTCAGTGTCTTAATAATTTTTAGACCATGCACTTTGTGTATAAAAGTTGGACCCAAAAAAATATTACTTTCCTTTTTTTTTTGTTCAAAAGTAAAGATTTGCAAAGATAACATTTGCAAATCATATAAAAGAGGGCCCATGGAAATATGACATCCTGTGATAAGAGGATAGGGTTCGAAAAGATGATTTTTGTGTTACTGCAATAATGCGCAGCCCAAAAAAGCCTCAAAATTTGTATTCAACCTCTATGCAACCTCTCAGATGGCAGCCATGTACACAATCAATTTATCATGATATACTTATCATTGAACTGATAACTTCATATGAAGTTTACAATACAAGAACAGAAGGACAGTTAGACGACAACAAATGTTATCCCAAATTTGCGAAAAAACACAGGTGAAGCTTATATACAAATGTCAATTTCCTCAAGCTTACAAAAAGCTACAAGTATAGTCTTCTGAAATTCAAATGGATGCAACATCTGTAGACGCAGGGAAAGCAGGGAAAGCAAACTATGAAAGCCCACAGAATACGTAAATATTTTCTAATTTGAAATTATAAATCTTATATTTCATGTATATAATATTCTTATGTATCATGAAGAATACATGCAGAATATATGCGTGACATGTTGTAAATTATTAAGAATAAACAAAATTGAACTGATTAAAATATAACGGATGAACTCAACAGATTTCAAATGTCCATATTTCAGAAATCTGTCAATCAATCCAAATCGATGGAAAATTAATAATTATAATATCTATGACAAGCCAGTGAAATTCATTATTTTCAATCATTATGCATTCGAAAATGAAGGATCGGAATATAATAGAGAAGGAACTGACAAAGATGCCGAAAGACTTGAAACAATATTTAAGAATCTTGGTTTTAAGGAAGCAGCACATCGTCAAGAGGATAAAACTTACTTTGAAATCATAGATCTACTTAATGAAGGTAATCCATTATTTGTAATGTCTCAAATTTCGAAAGTACAGAGATTTTAAATCGTACTTGTTGTTATTATAGTTCTAGAGCAATCTGATGATTGGAGTGCCATTATAATTGTAATTTTAAGCCACGGAAAGGAAAACGAAGTTTGTGCATATGACAGACTGTATAAGATCGAAAATCTTAAGAATATTTTTATCATACCAAAAATAGCCGAGAAACTTGCAGGAAAACCAAAAATATTTATAATACAGGTAGACAAGTGATGAAATAATAACTTGCATATATTCGACTAGATAATTGAAGTTCTTTATCAAACGGACTGCATTTTACTATGAGATCAACAAACAAACGAGTCTAGATTTCTTGTTTTGAGAAAAATGTGTTTAAAGAAAATCCCGATTTCTTGCCTAAAAATTATTTAGTTATTTTAAAATTATGAGTAATTTTTTAAGATAATTCTAAACTTGCACATGGTGATGCACCCTCACAATTCTGTTCCCTCAAATGGAATCTGCTTATTTTGAGTTTGACTTAACCCAAATTTGGGTACTTAACACCCGATATGTTGTACATAGTGATTCTGCTTCATTCAGTGGTCAAAATGAACAACTATTTCCTATCTTACCATAACTTTTTATTGATTTAATGGATAGAACACCTTGTAGCTACAATTTTATGTAAATATCTTCGTGTGGTTTTTGATCTCATATCTTCAATTATTAAAATGCTGTATAAATAATTCTCCGTGAGGTACGTAAGTCACTGAACTGAACATAAGTAACGAGCAAGTATGTGCGACACAATCATACTTCTCATTGTCGTAGTTCACAATTCACATTCCACGCAGTGTGAATTGTGATTTGGTAGGTCAAATTATGAAGTGTGAATTGTGAACTGACAATTGTGAATCGGATCACAGGGCTTTCAAAAATTCAGTTGCACTTGCATACACAGACTTCTGTTCCTTGACTTACGAGGACCTTACTTACTATCTACATTGAATCTGTGATACTTTATTCAGGCATGCCAAGGGAAGAAGGTAGATGATGGCATTATTGTTCGTGAAGGTGCAGGTGAATATGAAGAACAAGAAGAAGAAGCCATTATTCCAATAATGACTGACTTTCTATTTGCATTCAGTTCAGCCTTAGGTAAGGTCACAAAAAAAATACCTTGGTTCTCATAAGCATCCGCATCATAAAAACATGCCTCGCCAAACTTCAAGATGTACCAGAATATTGCGCATGGAGGAATAAAGATAGGGGACCGTCCACATATGACGTCACACATTTTTCCGTGCAAAATTTTTCTGCAGAGATTTACAGAAAAATATCACCGTGGTATTTGAATTATTTCTGTCAAGTAATTCCGAATGCCGAAATTGTATAGCAGAAAATGTTTCACATGCAGGATAATTTCTACATAATAAATCTATATATAAAAATCCGTGGTGGAGAAACATTTCTATAAAAGGATTGCACGAACACATTCGATCTATTCTATTGTTACTTTATCAAATTTTGCACTCATGCTTAATTGATTCCGAATTAGGAAAAAAGTTTAAAAAAACAGAACAGACGAATAAACCTTATATTACTCTTAGTTAAGGGTTTTGGTAGCGAGGAAGATGGCGGACGAGGCTACCACTTTCGTAAGAAATTGGCTGTAATATTGGTATATAAGTTGTGTTTTCTCTATAATGATAAAAATGCTATATCCTGTAAAATTTAACGAGGCAAAAATAAATTAAAATAATAACAGCTCGAGACATATTACATTAGTGTTCCTTATCAGAATCAAGGTATTTTAATCGCAGCCGAACTTCAAAATAATATGTCCTATCACATATGGTACTTTTCAAGCATCCAACATAAATATAATTGTAATTTTAAATTACAGGTTATGTAGCATATAGACATGAAAAAGGTTCCTGGTTTATTCAAACACTTTGCGATGCAATATACGACTTAAAAGACAAGGAGGATTTCGAGAATATTCTGACATTAGTAAAACATGATATTGCTTACAACAAAACAATTTACAACACAAATGAAGAAAAACGAAAATCTGAAAAACAGATTCCAGAGGTTACTTCAACATTTACCAAAAAGTTGTACTTGACAAGAAAAGCTGTCCCCAAGAATAAATTAACTACAAGTTCCAATCATGAAAATGAAGCATCGGATGATGACAGCAAGCCTATTAGACATACAGCAGCAAGAAATGTAAACATTGCAAAGTCAGTCCAAGATTCTGATACCAGAGCAACTTCACAAGGGACTTTACGAGAAATGGCTAATGCCAAAAACTTGATGCAATGGATTTGGATTCTGCTTTGCATTATTGTAACTCTTGTTGGCACCTGGTTAATGTTTTTGAAAAGTCAGCCTGAATATCACTTCCACTGTTATTCATCAACCCAAAATTCAACAGATGGTAATGTTCATATTCACCAAGATCTATAAAGTCTAATTCAAGGTTCAGAGCGCCAAAATTAAACGAAAATAGTTCTTATAGTGCTTATTTTAAGACAAGTAGTGAACAAAATAGTAAATAATAGTGAGCATAAAAGGAGAAATAGTGAGCTAGAAACTCACAGGAATGATTGATAAAACAACACTATAGATAGTGTCATGATTCTGGATACCAACAATCATTGGCATAATATTATCTAACCAATTAATTTTTTTCTTAATAAGGAAACTTAAATACTGAAAATGAATACAATTTTTGGAAATGCACCTAAGGTTTTTGTAATAAAAAAAATAAATAATGAAAGTTAGGAAAAAACAAGACCCATGCATGCAGTTTCTGATTCGAATCACAAACTGCGCCAGTGTCCTACTGTTTACAAAATGGGTGGTCCTCCTGACCCTGTAATTTCCTATATGTTTTTCCCTAATGATTTCAAATTATTGAGTGCATTGGAAAAATTATTTTTAAATAAATTATATATCAAAAGATATGCAGGAAAATTTTCCTCAATCATGACAACATTGATTTATGTATTTATCAGAAATGAGCATGCGGCTCACTGATAAGGGATTATCTTGTACTAAAGATAAGGTATTAATAACGTTCAAATATTATTACAATGCCAAATAACGAATGATAAGATTAATATCATTGCAATTGCAATAGAAACTTTGAAAAATATGCTGGATACTTCCAAAAATCTCCGCCAAGAATGGCATTAATAAAGTTAAAATGTTATTATAACGAATGATACATAGAAACAATTTTGCAATATTAAGAAATTGCAATAGAAACTGTTAAAAAACATTGTAGGATATTTTAAAGGGACCCTTAAAATATTTAGTTGCATCTATTTATCATGAATCTGTAGTAGTCCACTGGTTTAAAAATAAAATAAAATTCAGTTGGGTTAAAATCATGGATTGTACCAGTACTTTAAATTACCTTCAATATTATAAACTTCAAGTTGGTCATTGAAACAAACACTAACTTTACAATTGGTCAAATATTTGCATAGGGGACAAAACTAAAATCAAAAACTATGTCTGCAATATTTTGCAAATAAATTAGTTTCACTTTCAACTTATTCGTCATCAGTTTGTACTTCTTATCATCTCAAGGTGCATGCATCATATATCTTTTTGATAAAAAATACAGTAATCAACCCTTCAAACTAACTTCCATTACAGCATGTTACAGCCCAAATGAAATGTTGAAAACATAGTTAGTTGTACAACAACTTGGAGGTTATATTTATGCGAGATAATTGTTTTATTAATTCAACACTAAAACAGAAAAAATGGAAGACGAAACGTATATAGATGCCAAATTACACCGCCCAGCAATTCCACAAGAACAAGACAAGTATGAGATTGTTTTCATTTTAGCAAAATATTAAGCTTGTTGTATCTTAATAGATTGATTTTTTGCAGTATATCAATGATTAACCAAGTCCCTTAGATTATAAGGATTATCTAAATTTTGAAATAAAATTCTAAACAATTTGTAAGAAATTAATATATAAAGTCATCAGAAAGCAGGCTATAAAGAAATTCAAGCTTGGTAATTTCAGTACAGCTAAGAAATTCACAGAAAGAGAAATGCTATTTTTCAATGATTTTAATTTCCATACAAAAGCTTTACTAACTAAATACTAATCATCTCAACCACGTTTAGTTTACAAGAACTTCAAAAAGAAAAAAAAAAGTTGGGCATAACATGTTTAGTTATTCCTTACATTCTCAAGAACTTCTAGAATAACTAAAACCATTTTCATATAAAATATCTAAATACGCTCGTGTTTCTTAATAATTGGCCTGAAAACAGAAATTGTTTTCGTCAACGTATCTAAAAAAGTTTAAAAATTGATATAGTTTATACTAGTATTTTATAGATTAATTCAATGATATAGATTTATTATGTACGTTAATTGGTGAACATGTATACCAGGCTCTCAGCAAGTCAGATAAAGACTATATTCGCGAAGGTATCGCTGATAACCAGATTTTATTTTTGTAACATATTTCAAGGCTATCGGTTAAAAGTAATCGCAAATGATAAATTACCATTTGACTTTTTGCAATAATGGTTCTATATATAGAAAACCTAATGTAGGCCTAGAACATGATGCAACAAGATGGAAAATTCAAGATTACAAGCTTTTCAATGGAAAGTACCCTGGAAAATTCATAATTTTCAATCATCATACCTTCAACGAGGACTTGGAACTAACTGAGAGAGCTGGAACTGACGAAGATGCAATCAGGATAAAGAAAACATTTGAAAATTTGGGATTTCAAGAAGCTGATGAATGCCAAGAAAATTTAACTTTCGATGAGTTAATACAAAAACTAGACAAAGGTTAGTAAATTAGTCACTTAAACCATGAAAATACATCAAAGAATATCATCATTATCACCATGGCTTTATTATTTTACTTTACAGTATCCAGGCAGTCCTTCGATGATTATGGTTCAATCGTAATTGTGATATTAACCCATGGAGATCTTGGAAAATTGTATGCAAAAGACCAGCAATACGAGGTTACCAAGCTTTGGGATGTGCTTACGTCCAGCAAAAATGCAAATAATTTAGCTGGAAAGCCAAAATTATTCTTTTTGCAAGTAAGTCCAATAATACCATAGTAAAAATAAATGAATGTATAAGGGTCAATTGCAGTAACTATATTCAATTTGATTTAGGCCTGTCAAGGAGAAGTAGGAGACAAAGGACTAGAATTAACAGTTACTGATGCAAGAAAAGTGGAACCAGAAGTACTTAAAGAGCTTAATATTTTCAGAATCCCATTATTTGCAGATTTCTTGGTGGTATTCAGTTCAGCACCAGGTAAGCATAATTGCAGTTAATTTAATGATTTGAAAGAAAGCTTTGGAAATACAATCAATAGCAATTACAAGTATAGTGATGAAACACCAAGCTTCATCATGCACGACGTTTGCAACAGCAGATGTATGTTTCTGCAGAAAATTCTCAGCAGTTTACATTTCTGCAGAACATTAATTTCAATTTTTCTGCTATAAAATTCGTCCACATAATCTTAAATGCATTTCCTGCAGGGGATGAATTTATTTTGCATCCAATTTGTCATTTTCACCTGTCACATCCCTGTGGTGTTAAGAATTCTGACATTCAATCTTCATTACTTACTGCATATAACTATAGAAAGACCTAAGAACCTAATAACCTAATAGACCTAATAACTTTTTCATTAACTTATTTTCAGGTTATGTGTCCTTTAGAACCTCTGCTGGATCTTGGTTTATCCAATGCCTGTGTGATGCCATAGATCAATTCAAGGGTTCTATGGATTTTGAGAGCATTTTGACATTGGTGAAATACGATGTTGCTGTCAACAAGGAGTCATTCAACCCAAAGAATACAGACTATCATAAAATGAAGCAAATTCCAGCAGTCAGTTCGACTTTGATGAAGAAATTGTATTTAACCAAGCAGGCCATGGAACAGCCACAAAAAACCATTATTTTACCCGTGCAAAGAATGCTGGGAACAAATCTGGCATCCGACAGTGACCAATCGGACGTTGATAGCAAACCAGTTAAGACCCAGTCTAGAAAAAGGAGCACAAGCAAATCCAATGCAAATTTAAACCCAGTTTATGAAATCAATGAACCACAAAAATTGCAGGTTTCCTCAACAGAAAGTACACCAAAAGACCATAGAATTCTGTGGTTTTTAATTTGCATAATTTTAACATTTCTAGTTACCTGTTATATTATAAGCAAAGTTCAACCTGTAAATCATTTTCATTGCTATCAGAATAAGACCGAATCAGAAATAATGCCGGATAAGATCGAATTATAATATTAAAATAGTAAAAGGTATTTTAAATTCTGAAATAGAGAAAATTTATACAACCAACATGCATGGAATTTAATTTTAGAGGTTCAATGTATTTTTAAGAATATAAATATAAAGCTACAGCATTTTTCCAGAAAATAAATCGTTATCAGGTTATACGGACATCTAAAAATTTATTATCAATTAAAGGCGAGGTTGACAAACTTAGAACTTTCAAAAACTGTTTGTGCAGAAATCTTGTTCAGAATTTAGATGGCTGATAATTACATTCATAAAAGTTCTTCAGAAAACTAAGCTATTTTCCGATTTCTGCAAGATATCTGCAATAATTTCTGCCACAATATTATTAAACAGCTTATACAATTCTACGGAATATAAATGTAAAATTTTTACATAAATTCATCAGTGAAATTCTAAAATGCATTTTCTTAAGAATTTCTTCATCTTAATTAAAAAATGCATTTTCTTAAGAATTTCTTCATCTTAATTAAAAAATGCATTTTCTGACAAAAGATAGTTTTTTAATTTTCCACATGGGTTACCAAAAGATCAGTACTCTGGTTAGCAATGCAAACTTAACAAATGGTTACTACAAATTTAATGTTGGTCTAGTTTTCACATTTTAACTTCAAAGCACTAATTTTTTTCGCACAATATTTTCAATAAATATATTACAGTGGGGAGTTTCAGTTGAGGGTTAGCTGTAAGTCGCAGGCTAAACTGAGAATTAGCTGAAACTAGCTCCATTTTCAGCTAATTCTCAGTTTAACCTGCGACTTAAATCTAACCCTCAACTGAAACTCCCCACTGTTAATTTATATTCACAAATTTGCAATGCTTGATCAAAAAACCCATCACATTTTGTGTTGCTATCCATACAAATGCTCAGCTATTTACTAATGGTAGGCTATTTGTAAGTCAAAGATTTTCCGGCTGACAAAAATTTCTATCAATATCTTGGAATAATAGGTCACAGATAATTAATCGGCACAGTAGTTTTAAATGGCATTTTCCATTTCAAAGAATAAATGGAAAAACCCTATCAATATATTATTATTATTAATACATTTTTTTCCAGTTTTCTTGAAAATAAACCATTCAATCAAATTTTATTAAAATATTATCTATAATTCTACCAAAGAATCATATAATAGGAAATTGTTATTTAGAGCCATAACCAGAATTACACTAAAAACATGTTGTTTAATGTCATAAATAATTTCAATCTATTCAGCTCAAATTTGATACACTGCATAATTATCAATCCATACATGGATATAAATTCTAAGAACATTGACGTTCTTGGGGATACAATAATTATTAATGTACTGTAACCAAAAAATAATTTATCATTTAATAAAATATGAAACTTTCATTTGCCTGGCCTAACTATATAAACACAAAAATAGGCCACAACTTTACTCAAATTCAATTCACAACTCTAAGCTGGTAATTATTAGATCTTTATTTAAATTATTAACTTTTTATTCAATGTTTCAAAACATAATAGTGCTTTAATTTACTTTCAGATTGAAAAATGACACAAATAAAACTGACCATCAACATTTTCATCATTTTGTGTGCATTTGGCACTTGGAATAACGGTCAAGTTAATGGCTATACCGCATGTCCCAACCTACCAGGAAAATCTAGTTTTCCAATTGAACATGCATTCAATTGCTCATGCTATTATTATTGTGTTTTTGGTAATCTAGTCGAATTTAACTGTCAAAATGGATTCCTTTTTGACAGTGTGAGCAAGCAATGTACTCTGCCTGAAAATGCCAAATGTCATAACTCAACCACAACAAATACAACTTTTTCTCAAGGGTCAACAACACCTTATCCTGATAAAATAACATATTCTACAGGACCCTCAAAACCTTGTTCTGATAAAACAACAACAACAAAAACAACATATTCTACAGGACTAACAAGAACTTATCCTGATAACACAACATCTTCTACAAGACCAACAACACCTTATCCTGTTAAAACAACAACATATTCTACAGGAAGAACAACATCTTATCCTGTTAAAACAACAACATATTCTACAGGAAGAACAACATCTTATCCTGTTAAAACAACAACATATTCTACAGGAAGAACAACATCTTATCCTGTTAAAACAAAATATTCTACAGGACCAACACCAACTGTTGTTGATAAGACGACTACAACACCTAGAATTGACTCACCAACCAGCAGTATAGCCACTACCATCAGACCAACTACAAGTACTTCCCCAACTAGTATGTATCTATTTTTATTCACATATGAATATTCGGAAGTCTGTTTAGTTGTGGATTCCAAAAAAATTAAGTATAAAATTAATAACGAGCTATTGTTTTGACTAATCAACTTTCTGTAAACAGATTCTTGCCCAACCACGAATATTTTAGGGACCTTCGGTTATTTCTACAGCCCAGACTATCCAAAGAAATATGACGACAATTTGGATTGTTATTACAACATAACATCTCCTTTAGGGACATATCTTTCTTTCAAAATAAACCATATAGACGTAAGTAAATAGTCATCAGGAAAAATTAATGTTAAAAAAAATTTCATTACAAGTTTTTATTAAAATTTATTAATAAAAAATCAACAAATTTTGGATATTTTTTATCTTGCTGATTTAAATCACGACATTCAAAAAAATTATTTTGAATTAAAATGATTAAAATAGACTCAGGAGACAATGTATTTAAAATACAGGGTGATTCAGAATAGTAAACCGCCCCAAAATTTAACTAAAATATGCATTTATATTTAAAAATAGTTTGGGTATGGAATAGGAAATCAAGCGTGGCGCATCATTAATGGTGCTTAAAAATTTGACCTCTGATCTACCCTTAAAGGTCATTAAAAATCTAACTTTTTAAGTTTTGAAGATAAAGCCAAAAATCAAATTACAAACTTGAAGAGCAGGATAATTCAGTGTAACTGCAGTGTTTCCTGCATTTTTTAAATTAATTTAATAATAGATAAAATGCTTCAAAAATGGGTAAAAATCTGCCACTTTAACTGCCATTGCGAGATCATTGAAAAGGTCCCATACAAGGAGACAGCACTTTTCTATTATATTTTCTGGAGTTTCTTAAAAATCATTCCCATTTGTCCTTAGCAATATTTCTAAGATAAGTCTACCAGTAAGACAACTTTTCATTATATTTGATTTAAATATGATTTAAATACAGTCGTGTGATATAAATCTGCTGATAAAAAACAATCTATTCGCTATTATAACAACATAACCGATTCACGCCAGCGAGAATATTTTTCTTGCAAAAGTGGTTTTCCCAAGCTGTAACAAACGTCTAATCTTACAAATATTTACAGTTGGAAAATCACACTGACTATCTTAGAATTTACGATGGACGAACTAACCAAAGCAATGTCCTTGCAACTTTGACACTCAGCGGACCAAAACCTGACGTGAATGCTACAGGAAATCACGCTCTTGTATATTTCCACAGTAACGAAAAGTTAGCAGGAAAAGGATTCAATATATCTTTCAAAGCATGTAAGAAATTCAAAGTATTTATCCAAAATAAAGGGGCATTTCACCTCCATGGCACATTCATTAAATCTTTTGTTTTTAAGAAATCTTATAGAAGACAAGTCAATTTAAAGGAATACTCAGCCCAATTTTTGAGTTTATTTATAAAGAATTCTAAATAAAATAAATAGCAAAACTTCTTAAATTCTAACAAAGCTCAAAATGCAATAATGTTTTTTTCTCCAATTCTTTCAGATTCTAAGCGCAGTAACAACAGAGAATCTATAAAGCGTTCACTTAAGAATGGTATCTGTACGGTACCAATAAATTTAGCAGGAATCAGTGGATCCATTGATAGCCCTGGTTATCCCAGTAATTACAGCAACAAATTGGACTGTAAGTACACAATTGCAACTCCAAATAACACCGTAATTGACATCAAAATAGTGGATATGGACGTAGGTATACAATATTTATTAAAGCAGTCTGTGTTGGTCTTGCATGTATAACTAAATATATTACAATATAGCTGTTTACTTTCAGTTGGAAAATAAATGCCAATGTGCCTACGATTATCTCCAAATTTATGATGGACCAAACATAAAATCTTCACCACTTGCTAAATTGTGTAACTCAAATTCTACACTTGATAGAATTGTTACTTCAAGTAACAAAGCTGCACTTCTCTTCCACACTGACAGCTATGTTACTTGAAAGGGATTCAAATTAACCTTTGGTAAAAGTCGATATATTTACTCCAATAATATAATTGATCTCATTTATCGAAATCAGTCTTATGGCTTGGGTTGTATTATTTCTAAAGAATTGTATCATTTTTTATTTCTAGAGGCAATAAGGGCTCGAGGGTCTTCTACTAGTACATCCACAGTCCGTGGTTAGAATAAAGTGAGTAAGAATACAAAAGCCAAAAAATGGAATTTAATAATAGCTTAATATGAATTATTGGCTTTGTTAATATCGTAACAAATATGTATTGTTATACCAACTTTTCTGTGCATATCAAATAAATTGAAATTACCTTGCATATTTTGAGTCTATTTCAATACTTTATACAGTACATCCATGGCAACACAGGATATTGTTAAAATATTTTCAGTTTTCATGTATAAGCTACAGCAACATTTTTCCATAATATGTACCAGTTTTCACTACCGGTATTTGCAACACATTGTGACCATTTTATAGTATGGACCATTTAGTATTCATCATTTATGCTCCCCCCCCCTTCCCCGATATTCTATGGGACCTTACTTTGTGGCTCTTTTACCCACCAAATGTATGTCAGCAATATTCACAATTTATATATATCTTCATATATTATATATCTCTTTTGACACGACTTATAATTCATAATCAACTAAGTAATACATAGGCCTAACCCCTTTTTCAAAATTATGCAAAAACAATTTTTTTGCATTCACCCATAAGATATTGCAATTCAATATTATCAACATTTTACCTGATTGACAATAAGCCATAAACCTTTTGGAAGATTTGTTAAAACCAGTAATAAAAAATCGAGGCATACCTTATAAGAACTGCAAAAGACGTTCCGTTGTTCTCGCTGGGCCATGCATTGGTTTCCATGGGTGGTCAACAAAACAGGGTCAATTCCATCAACATCCTCAATTCCAGTGTGCTACAGCCACGCGGTCACCCATCCATAATAGATGTGTACGGTACGGTCCCCATTTTGGGACTGGGAGTCCATCTCCCTACCGTCCCCATGCGATCAGAAACGATACGGCTACAAAGGTCAAGTTTGCTTCAAGAACGATCCAGTTTGCCCCTGAACTCATGGACGTGAATGCTTTGTTGAATGGCCATACTTTTATCAAAAAGTACTTAAAACTAACAAATCTGAAATATAAAAGAAATCAATAATAAATAGACTGTTTGCAATATTATAGTTATAAAAACCCAAAAATGGAGTTATATGAATTATTGGCTTTTTTAATATCGTAACAAGTATGTATTGTTATACCCTCTGTTCTGAGACTATCAAATAAATTGAAATTACCTTGCATATTTTGAGTCTATTTTCCAGTAATTTATACAACAAATACAGGATATGAGCATTTTAGATGTATAAACTACAGCAACATTTTTTCCTTAATTAAGTACCAATTTAATTATACTCACTTTCACGTTATAACGAAAGTGTTGTACAAGAACAGGATTCAACTGACTAAACAACTATGGATTAATTGCATTGCTTATCCAAAATTAAAAATATATCCCCATCCCATGCAGAATCAAACAGTTGCCAGTCCAACTTTTGAAACTTTTGGAGTTAAATATCAAACAATTTCCCATTTGTAAGAATTGAGCAATCACCAATTGCCAAAATATTCTGAAATGCAATTTTTGCCCATTTTATAGAATGGACCATTTAGTATACATCATAGATGCCCCCTCCCCCCAAAAAAAATTTCTATGTGATCTTTCCGTGTGGCTCTTTTACCCACCAAATGTACGAGCTCGTATGCCATGACTTTCAGCAATATTCACAATAATTTATTCATATCAAATTTAATTTTAAACCTTAGGAATCTCGGTTTGACACGATTGATAACTCATAGTATTACATCACCCCTTTCCATGCTTTAAATAGTTTGAAATATGATACACGAATATTAAACAAAATTTTTGCTTTTGCGTTCAAAAGCCAGAATGACTGTTATTGATGACTCATATCTTAACTGATTAAAAAATGACTTCTTTAGAATTTATAGACAGGTGACGAATTTATACAAAAGCAAATCAAGTTTCTGGAAAAACCCAGAAAAACTTTGAAGTAGTTATCATAATTTCCTTTTCTGCATCAATTCGTTATCATATAATGCCGAAACTAGCTTTCAGTAGAAACAAGGAATTTATTTTTCACATATGAGAAATTATAGCATATGCTACCGAATAGTTCTGTTCTTTAATTTCCTGACCTGTATTATCAGTGATATAAAAAAATTCTAAATTGCAGTTATGGAATGGTCTTTTATAACACGCATCCATTTTTAGGATTTATTCCCTCTAACTTATATATGCTAATTTAACCATATATATTTCATAATAGCTATATGCATGTATTTATAATGACTATACAAGGGCGGATACAAGGAGATAGGCAATGGGGGCAATTGAACCCCCCCCCCCCTTAGCCAGCAAATTTTGCTGTCCAATTTAGGCACAGAAAATAGCAGTCTCCTTCCGTAATATGCGATTGCCCCCCCCCCTTCCTTCTTAGCAAAATCCTGTATCCGCCCCTGTGACTATAAGCAATTTTAATTGAATTTGGCTATACCTAAAATTCCATCCCTTTTATATGAATAAATTAGATAATGCATAATAATATTATTTTTCAGTCAAGGTATAGATTATGACATGAGTTAATTGGTAAAAGAATGCATGAAGACAGACTATAATATACACTTTGAGATACTTAACCAAAATGGATTTGATGTACAAATCAGATTATATATGTTTGTAGTTCGTAAATTTATCAGCAAATTAATATTGCAATCGACATCATGAATTCCTTTACCCTCGTGCCACTTTACTAAAATGTCAAATTTATGGGTCACTCATAAACATAATTGTTATCTTTATGGAAACAGATTAATTTGGGTGGGTAATGGGTTATACCCCGAAAAATTTACTGTTACATATAAGTATATATATATGAGCTTTATTAATACAGTAATAAATAACCACCTCCCTTATACATTCCACCTCATCGATGCATGACATTACATGGAAAAAATGTTTACTCAACTGCAAGATTATGTAAGGTGTTCAATAAAACTGTGATTTCCAATTAAATTGCTATACGGAAGCAAGTCTGACACATTCGTTGGTAACTGTTTGCTATATAAGTGAAAAGCTCTCAGCTCCAGTGTATTTAAATCGTAAAATTATTATTAAAATCTACCAGATTTTTTAAAAATTAAAAATGGTAGGAACTAAACTGATCACCAATACTTTGCTTATTTTAAGTACACTTGGAGCTATTTGTGTTTGTTATAATAATAACGATGATAATCGTTACGTTGCTTGTCCCGAAGCGATAGCAGGACGTCTTTCGACCGTTGAGCATCCATTTATTTGCTCAAAATTTTATTATTGCATTTTTGGCAATTTGGTTGAATTTAACTGCCCCGAAGGATTCCATTTTGACAGTTTGACTAAGACGTGCACACTACCCTCGATAGCTCGATGCCGTCACTCTCCTCCAAATACCACACCAGATATTGACTGGCCAACCAGAACAACACAACCAATACGACCAACTAGTAGGCCTACAGCCTCTCCTCAATCAAGTACCCCTGCAGCTGGTATGTATTATACTGTGTATTATGTATAAACTGAGGTACTAAACCACAGCCGTGTAGTGAGGGAGAGGGCTTGCAGTAAAAGGTATATTTTTGCAGCTTAAATTGTATTTTCAATTCAAAATCTGAAATATAGGTTACCCACAGCCACTCTAAAAATAGAAATACTAAGGCAACTTTTTTAAGCCAACTTTAAAGTTGTTTTTGGCAACTTTAAAGCTGTAAGAGACAACTTCTTGTGATCAAACAAAATGTTATTGTCTCAGTCTGTAAGCTTTAAGTTGTCATTTTATGCCTTAAAATTTGTTACAGACTGAAACACTATATTCAGTTATAATACTGTTGAAAAAAAACCCAATTGTTAACTAACACTAGTGCTGGTCTTCAAATGAGACCAGCAGTTGCATGCAGACAGATAGTCTGATGCATTAACCAAGTTATGTATGTATAATACTGTTGATTTTTATTTGACAAAATGAATGAAGTTATAGTTCATTACAACTAATTCAAATGTAATTAAATTTTTATTTTGAAATATGTATCCATGCAGTAGCACCAATATTATGTTAGGTAATGATGCCAACCTATATTGCTAGTATTTATACAGCAAGGGTTCACATCCTTTTTGGTACTCAAAAGCCAACATTGGCTTAGTGCACTCAAAATTCCATTTCACTTCAATTCCATTAAGAAATAAAATTACTTCATGTTGGAATTATGAAAGCAATTATGGAATAGCAAACAAAGTAATTGCTATATTTAATATAAAGTTGCTAACAAGTAAGTCACAACGAAGCAACTTTTTTGTATAAGATAAAAGGAGCTTGCATGCTTATGTCTTTATCAAAAGGGCACAAATTTGCCAATCCAAGCTGAACTCACGCTGAAAAATCATGGATAAAACACTAAACCCCCATCCAAATTTTTACCAATATATATATATATACCCTAATGTGTGGTAAAATAACAGATCCATAAGTATACAAAGTGTCAAACATGCCAGCTAAAGCAGTTCTTCATTACAGCTCCTTGTCGAAGAATCATCATCTCTGGAACCTCTGGTCAAATTACAAGTCTTAATTATCCATCTGTCTATGCCAGCAGTTTGGATTGTTATTACCATATTTCTTCTCCATTTGGTACAACCCAATTGTTCACAATAAACTTCATGGACGTATGTAAATGTTTAATGATTAATAATGTATATACAGAACTAATTCAATTACCATTTAATCACATCTTCTAATAAGTCTAACTGGATAAATTACAAATATTTTCAGTTAGAAAACGATTACGACTATGTTGAATTTCATAATGGGTACCATTACGACCCACCAATAGCAAAATTAACAGGTCAAGGACCAAAAGGCGCTGTACAAACACCATCAAATTACACCATTCTTCTCTTCCACACTGATGGAAGCGTAGAAAGAGGGGGATTCAATATATCTTTCTTAGCAGGTAAGGAATTCAGTATATAGGCCTATAGTATATGCATACACCTATGCATACATTTATTTTGCTCTATATATATTGCAATCTATCTTGCAGTAGGCCTACAACATTAAACAAAAATACGTATGCACAGTCAGGGACATAAATTCTACAATGACTACTAACTTTTAAAAGTTTTAAATCATTTAAATGATTTAAATCATGAAACAGTAGTTCAAATCATTTAAAATCCAAGAAAAATAGAATGAATATACACTTTAACCATGAGTGTACTTATAATCACGGTGTGCTTTTAATGCTGTTTGTGCAAATAGGGAATAGTGGAAATAGTGGATAGTTGATTATATAGGGGTCAGCCAGATCTGGAGTATATAGTTGCAAAAGAGTGGATATATATGGCTCGCTGTCCTAAAGACATTTTCTTTCCAAAATAGGGCTCAAAGCACGTGCCAAATACAATTGATTAGCTGGAATATGCACGTGCCCTGAATTCCATTTTGGAACAAAAATTTCCACAGGACAATGCATCTTTAAGTTACCCATGCATTAAAACCTTAATTATCTAGCAGGGATTTCTTTCATCTGTTAAAAACCTTCTAAATTGCATGATGTATTTAAATTCAAAAATGATTGCATTTTGACACGATTGCCTTGCTTTAACATTTGTTATTTCAATGTTGGTATACAGCCATCAGTTACTTGAGAAGCTAAAAACTCTGAATTGAATCTATTTTGTTTTTGTAGTGTTATAAAATGTTGACAGTAGGGAGATCAATTCTGGGTTAGGTCCTAACCTGTGGGTTTAGCTTGGGGTTTGTGAAAAATTCTATAGACTTGAGTTGAGGTTTAGCACAAACACCAAGGGTTAACTTTTAACCCTGGATGGATCTCTCCACTGTGAGTATATTTAAGTTTAGGGAAGAGGGGTTATATAACGTATCAATCTCAACTGAGATATACATTTTTTTTGTAGAAGTGCTGTATAAAATCGTATTCTGATAAACAGCTTATTTTTTCTAAACTACAGTGGAATGTTATTTGACAGCAATATTGTTTCATGCAAATTATATAACCAAACAAATTAAACACTAGTTTTATTGTACTTTTTATTGCAGTGCACAATTGCAACCCAGAGCACAATAACTGCAAAAATCTTTTCATTTACAAAAATTTATTTTTAAATATAAAAATATAAAATCAATAAAAATTCTATATTTTTCATAAAATTTATATTATAAGCATTATAATATAATTCTTGCATATTTTGTTTTTCTTTATAAACAGTTTATTCTCCATTGACGACCACGCCCACTTATACAACCCGTCCATATTCCGATGTTACAAGACCTGTGCCACGTAAATAATAAACATATAACCACATAAGATATAATTATGATCATAATTTATAACTTGCAATAATGTTCGTCAAATAAAAAAATCAGATCTTTACAAATTAGCCTTAAAATATCATACTTGGCCACGTAAAGAGATTTTCATAACAAACATTTTCATTTTTTTTAACAATAAACAGCTCCTTGTCGAAATATCAATATATCAGGAACATCTGGTCAAGTAACAAGTCCAAATTATCCTTCACTTTATGCAAACAATTTGGATTGTTCTTACCAATTTTCTTCTCCTCCTGGTACAACCCAATTGTTTACAATAAACGACATGGACGTAAGTAAAACTTGAACAATTTAATACACAACTAAATAAAGTAAATGCAAAATTTTCTTACCAAAAAAGATTAGCCTAATTTGATGATTCCTAAATATTTTCAGTTAGAAGAAGATTACGACTTTCTTGAATTTTACAATCTACGAAATATTCCCATTGGACGAATAGCACTTATTACAGGAAAAGGACCAAAAGACGATGTACAATCACCAGTCTCTAACACTATTCTGCGCTTTCACACTGATGGAAGTGTAGTAGGAAGGGGATTCAATATATCTTTCTTAGCAAGTAAGAAATTCAAAGAATAGGCCTTCATTCTCATACTTTTGAACTAAATTTTCATGGCACTTGCACAAGCTGTTGCGGGGTTATCAATGCAATCCTATACTGTATACGAACAACAACATTTAATTTATGCTTTTCTATGTAAAGTTTATTCTTCATTGCCACCCAGGCCTACAACAACCAGCTCACCTTCTGATGTGACCAGACCTCCTCACCCAAGTAAATATAAACTTATTCCTGCTACCTTAAACAAATTCTTGCCTGAAAATGGACAAATGTTAGCATCTTATGTAGTTCATTTAAGTCAGTTCTGCTTGTGGACATTACCCATTCCATATGACCCATTTATGCTGACTGTAGGGTTATGATGTGAATTGAATTGAAAATGCCTTTCCTGTAAATAGCTCGTTCATCTTCGACCAGGGCTACTAGTGGTACAACCAGAACATATCCTGAATCCACAACACATACTCAACCAGGTGTGTATAAATTAATTATTTGTTGATACCTTATATTGTTCCTCATAAGTCAATAATATGGTAATCATCATAAGTAGTTCCTTAGTTAAGAATTTTGTTTATACGCTCGTGTACTCTGAAGCTACAAGATCTCCTCAGCAGTGTAAGTATAAATTACCGTAAACTATAAATGTCAAACAATATACCTAAAAGCAACAAATCTTTATACATTGCATGTGCAATGCCTTCAAATTGCCCTTAACGACATAAGTGTATTACTTGTAAATTCATTACAGCAACTTTTTTCATATAAACAGCTACTTGCCCCATAACTACTATCAATGGAACCTCTGGTCAAATTACCAGTCTTAACTATCCATCTCATTATGCAAGCAATTTGCAATGTTATTACCACATATATTCACCGCCTAACACAACTCAACTTTTCACAATAAACGACCTGGACGTACGTAAAACTACAGATTAATATAACTAATCTTCCAATCTAGAAAACAACTTCCAAAAAGCCTAATTTGTTAATTTTAAATATTTTCAGTTAGAAAACAATTACGACTACGTTGAATTTTACAATCAGCCAGATATTTACAGTTTACCAATAGCAACATTAACAGGGGTAGGACCAACAGACGATGTAGAATCACCATCATCTTACACTATTGTGTACTTCCACACTGACGGAAGTGTAGAAAGAAGGGGATTCAATATATCTTTTGTAGCAAGTAAGAAATTCAATAATTATATAGGCCTGCATTCGTAAATAAGTCCCAAAAAGCACTGAGCTATCAATCTTAAACCCAAACTATTTTTAACTTTAAAAGTAGGTACCAATCCAGACCAAAGAGATTTCTATGGCACATCCGGGTCAATTATAAGCCCAGGCTATCCTAACAATTATCCCAACAATGTTGACTTGGAATACACTATTACAACTCCTGCTGGCACTGTAGTTGAAATCAACACAGATTACCTAAATGTACGAGAAATGTATATTATAAATTTAAACATGTACATCATTACACCTATAAACAGAGAGCCTTTGTATAATGAGCTGTTTATCTTATATAGCTGGAATATACGGCTACTGCTCCATGCCCATCCGATTATCTGCAAATCTTCGATGGACCCAACAGAAATTCTCAATCCTTGGTTAAATTGTGTGGCTTAAATCCAGAACCCAGAAGAGTTGTTACTTCAACCAATAGGGCCGCACTGTATTTCCACACTGATGACTCCGTCAATCGACGAGGATTCAATGTAACTTACGGTATGTTTCAAATATCGAATTCTAGCAACCCCAGATAGCTTTTCAAAGATAATGAAAATTTTACTTTTAGAGAAATATAATATATAGTGGATGGAAAAAATGGAAAATTGTTAATGGAAATGCTATATGCTGTCTATTTACTCTATTATCTATTTTTTAAATTCCTATAGCGGCCATTACTCCAGATCAAACTACAACTACAACCACGGTCTAACCAACTACTCGAAGTTATAACTGGTTATAAGGTGGAATCATTTTCCCGTTTAATATTAAAACATAAAAGTGTGCATTAGATTATCAATCTGTTATCACAATTAATCTGAGTAAATAAAACCAAGTTAATAATATCTTAATGAGTTCGTCTATATCCTTGTTTGTTTTTAATCAGCAAATGTTCACAATGTAGAATTTTGAACAGTACATTGAAATATATTCTGAGAATTTAGGCAATCATGATGACCAAAAATAAGTTTGTTCACTATTACAACCTACAGGACAACTGAAACCATTGACCATTTCTTGGTAAATGTATTGTAATTGGAATAAAATTTCAAATAATCTATGAAAATGTTTAATCATTGTAAATATTAAATTTGACAAAAATGCATGACTAACATGGGTAATATTCAATGACGCGATTTTTACAACATTTAATATATTTTAAAAGCATTGTTATAGATAGATTCAATTTGGATATTAGTCATGTGAAGACAAGGTTGAAACTATTTGTGACAAATTTATGCCACTATAATAGTATAATGCTTTATTATTAAATTGCATTTGGCACTGAACTTTGTTTACAGTTAAATGCAGTTTTCCAGCATATTGAATTAAGAATAATATCCTAACGTCAATAAACCTTGAAAAGGTAATACGCAACATGCAAGAGTATTATATGAATTTAAAGCGGGGGTATTAAATTAATTATCATACATATTGTTCTTTTCAATAAAGCCCATTTACACATCCCTTATACATAAATTTCTCGAATGGGATTTCAATGAAAAAAGAAGAGAAACATGCTGAAAAATACCCCAAAATACCCAATTTTTTGGATTCAATAAAATTGTAACCATAAACTGCTGTAAATGAAAGTCTGCATGCAGTATATATTCTCCTATAATGCCAAATAAACAAGTCATCTTCATAACAACTTGAAACTTTCACGCTGGTATGTTCTGAACTTGTGCTTCACAGCAGCATACGACCCTTTAAAATACCAACATTAACCAAAAAATTATCTTTCCAGATTACAAATGTCATCAACTAATTGTATCAACAGTATTTTTGCCATTTTGTGTGCATTTGGCACCTTGTGTAAGGGGCTCCGTACTGACCAATTTTACGTCAGTAACAATCGCTATACTGCTTGCCCCGAAGCACTAGGAGGACGTCTTTCAACAATCGAGCATCCATTTATTTGCTCAAAATTTTATTACTGCGTTCTGGGCAATCTTGTTGAATTTAACTGCCCCAATGGTTTCCATTTCGACCGTTTGACCAAGACCTGCACTCTACCTTTGCTTGCCCAATGTAATAACAATTTGTCAACAAAGTCGCCCATCTGGTCAACTACAACGTATTCTAGAGCTACAACACCAGGAATTACATACTCTGGAGAGAGTACTGGTACAACAGGAATTGAAACAAGTTACAACACTCGAAGCACTGCTATTACTTCTTGGCCAAATACTGATGATACAACATCTGACATTTTTACTACATCTCCGTCCCGTAGGTCTATGTTTAAATTTATCTATTTATATAAAGGCTACAGCGCCTTATATTAGTTGTGGCTTTAGCCATTTATCAGAATTTAATTAGCATTCTATGCGCCAAAACAAAAATGAAAAATGACTTTAATTTTTTTAAAATTAATACTACAATTAAACTCATTCTGACTTTTAGATTTCAGAATTTTTACTGAACAAATTGTCGTATTCAAAATACATTACACAGTATTTTAGAAAACCAAAATATTGTCTTAAATGGTTTGGAATTCAATTTACCGCAAATTTACTACAGAAAAGAATTATAATTTGAAGCGAAGTTAACTGAAGTTACTTTTTTTCCACAGGAGCATTAATCTTTCCATATTGAATTTTTTTTTCCTGAAAACAGTTCCTTGTCGCACTACACGCATTTTCAATGAAACCTATGGCCAAATCATCAGTCCTAACTATCCTAATCCATACACAAACAATCTGAATTGTTACTATTATATATCGTCTCCTTCTGAAACAACTCTTTCATTCACAATAAACTATGTGGATGTAAGTATATATGTGAACTATATAGATGATATCCAACTTATTAAGACTGAAACGTATAGTCTGCATATTTTCTTGTAAAATGGATTATAAGCTTGCATCTTTTTATAAACCTAACTAAATATTTACAGCTGGAAATTTTTTGGGACTATGTTGACATTTACGATGGACCAACTATAAGTAATAGACGGTTAGCACAATTAACAGGGGTCGTACCACTAGGTTATGTAGATGCATCAACAAATAACGCTCTTCTTCTTTTCCACACTGATGGAAGTGTTGTAAAAACAGGATTCAATATCACCTTCTCAGCAAGTAAGAAATTCTTATAAATTACCCAAAATGAAAAGTAATTTTCTAATATTAAACTTATGGGGCATCATTACTCATTTATCACAATTTTTTAATTCCAATAGAGGCCATAGATCCTGATCATCATACATCAACAATATCCATTCAAATGGGAAGCAGTAGGCCTACTCCTTCTGGACCTGGTTAGTAGCAAAAGGCCCATGAATAAAGCGAGCAATATCTGATCTCGACAAGAACAAGATTGCAAAATTTGCAGTTATGAGTGGAATAATTTTGGAAAGAAAATTAGCATGTATGCCATAATTAGTTAATTAAATCGGTTTTTTTTTCTTCTAACAACGATGATGTGACTTGGAGCACCTTTTTTTGCTTGGTTTTACATCACAACTTTTATCACATTTTTTTACTCAATAAATGTGTAACTAGGCCCTAGTCACATTTTAAATGTTTAATTTTTCATTATGATTTATAATTCATCAGTTTTATTATATTTTGGGGTAGCTTCGACGAATGCCGAAAAATTTACATTAATGTTCTGCAGGAAATTAAGATTTATTATGATTGTTTTTTTTTTGTAGAAGCATGCAGTTCATGTTTCTACAGAAACCTTTAAACAGTTTACATACAATGTGTTGCTCTTCTACTAAAAATTCAGCCCCCTCCCCCCCCCCTCCACTTTTAAGTCAAATCTACATCTATTAACCCTTCCCCCCCCTCCACCTTCATCCATTATGTTTGTCTTTCTTCAAGCATATCCTTATCGAAGTAAAATGAAACCCTCGCCTTGCCTCTGTAAACATTTAATTTAATATATTTATTTGTATACAACTACAAATAAAACTATAGCTCATAAATTGTACCAATTGCATTATAAATTGTATACCTGTAAAATATTATGGTTATACCTTATTTCTCTCAACATGTTTGCGGAAATGCAAAAAATGTTAAATGCTTTCACTGGTAGAACTATATTACCTTGGACCGACATTTGCAACAGTTTTTTGAAAAATCCTGCCCCACTCCAAAATATGCTTGATGTGCTCATTAAGGCACATCAATATATCACTTATTTTAACTTTGACGTTTAATACAACTGATTGGGTTTAAAAAATTGCTTGGTGAGTCATGCACATTATCTGTTCGATAATAAACCTTGAAAGTACTGATGCATATTCATTGTATATAAACAAGCCACTTGGCTAGCTATATAGTAAAATCTTAAAATATATTCCTGGCAAGTATACATTATATATGCATATTCATTTTGTCGGTTTGTGCATGTGCTTTTGGCACCGTTTGCATGCATGACCAATATTTTAGACATACACAAATGTACTTCGTCCAGATATACTCCATAAGAACAACAGTTACTTTAGACCACTGGCACCCCATCATACTTACGACGTTAGTACACATTGAATTTAGTACTATTCTCAAATTTCTGTCCAAAATTAAAAATCCCGGGCATGCAGAATTAATGTTTTTATCAATATATTATACAGTATAACTGTAACTGACTAAAAATAAGGAATCTCATAAGGAACATATTTCCTTCAATTGGTTTATAAATACGCAAATTCAATCCATATATAATTGACTTTCCAAGTTGGATATAAGAATACCATATACTTGTACTATATAGAATCATTTATACATTAAAATAACGTGCAATGTTCTCCATGAATGTAATCAAATTATTTGTAAATGCAAATTCAATGCTTTTTCTTCAGTCCATTTACGTTTTAAAATTTAATTCGAGAAGCTTTAAGTACACAAGCCTACGGTCCCACGGCACAGATCCTTTCATCACATCACAAGATAAATACTGCCAACGTCTATAAATTTTAGTAGGTCAACATTGCAATATTTAGCAAACTTTACCCTTTGAAAATGCAAAAGTAACACAATACAAACTGAAATTGTTCAGCATTAAAATCAAGTTAAATGGAATAAAGTTATATAAACTACAAGCATGCATTAGTGACATTTAATGAAACATATTTTTCAGATTCTCATCACTTATATAAAATTCATTTTATGAAAATTATAGTCATATATATATATACTCCTCATTTATATTTAGTTTATATAACCTAACTTACATTGTAAGTATGATTTCCACTGCTTGCAACATTGCAAAATTATTTCTTCAACAAATTATCAATTTTAGGTGAAATAGTTAATTTTCTATTACAAATAAGATGATCCGAAACAAGGACCCTTCCCGCAATTTTACCTCATTTTTCATTATCCAGACAACTACATTTGCTGTAAATTGTAGTTTTCATAGAAGAAAATTCCCCTTTTTACACTTTCTAATACGTGAATACGAATATACGTTCTCATCTCAAAAGGTTGCATGCACCACATGTGCAAGTAAATATATATTCGTATAGACCTATAACATTTAGATGAAATTTAATAACAACGAACCTGGATGTATAGTGTTGGCTTTCCAAAAGGAGATAAAACTAAATTCTAAGAATTATCATTGTAAACTAGGATTATAAATTAAAGCCAAATTCTAAGAATTATCATTGTAAACTAGGATTATAAATATCTATTTTCACAATAGAATGTACTTTTAGTTGGTCAGCAAAATCCTTGTCAACATCTGTCCAAACAATTGCATGCAGTAACAATATCAGGCGGCATTTACGTGTTCACCCATCAATATTAGAGAATTGACAGTTTCAATTTGCTATAAAAGATACCTGCACTAGTTTGAATATTATTTGAAGATACACTGCGCCATCACAGGTAGGTCCATAACGACAATAAGGGAGCATTCAAATATTACATAACACACTTAGTGGGCGTGGTTTCACATTTTGGCAATATCTTGTCATGATGTGTTAATGTGGAGAAGGTCCAAACGTGAAAAAAAAATTGTCAAGTAATATTTGATTGCTTTCTAAGATTGCAATTTCTTTACTAGTTTTATAAGTGTTACTTTTAAATGCTGCCTCAATTTCAGAAAATGACTGCAGCATATTTGCCTTCATTTCTGCGTTTTGCCCTGTTCTGCATTCTGGGCATAACGGTCCATGGTCGTTTTCAACAACCAGCGATTCTTCATGGCAATTATGCCGCCTGTCCACCAGCTCCTCTTGGGCAGTCCTCAGCTATCCCTCACCCCACCATTTGTTCCAAATATTATTACTGTGTTCTTGGAAATTTTGTAGAATTTCGCTGTCCTCTTGGACTTAATTTTGACAGGAAAACAAGAACCTGCAGGAACATAGACATAGCTGAATGTAAGAACGTTAATCCCATTATCAGACCAACATCTGCAGCCTGGAATCCAGTAATTAATCGTCTGAATGTAACAACAGAGGCTTGGAACGTAACAACAGACTCTTGGAATGTTACAACAGATTCCGGGAACGTAACAACAGATTCTTGGAATTTCACTACCGCTGGTTGGAATGTTACAACGGATTCCTGGAACTTAACAACAGACTCCTGGAATTTTACCACAGATTCTTGGAATGCAACCACAGACGCCTGGAATTTTACTACACCCGCTTGGAATGTAACAACAGATTCCTGGAACGTAACAGACTCTTGGAATGTAACAACAGACTCATGGAATTTCACTACCGATGGTTGGAATGTAACAATAGATTCTTGGAATGTAACCACAGAATCCTGGAATGTGACTACAGACTCCTGGAATGTGACTACAGACTCCTGGAACGTAACAGACTCTTGGAATTTCACTACCGATGGTTGGAATGGAACGACAGACTTTTGGAATTTCACT